>CM024547.1:3255329-3351477 GCA_014182365.1 Eucalyptus tenuipes | reverse complement strand
GATTCTCTTTTTGCCCCGTGAAATTAGGAAACTCATGTTGCGTGGAAATGTAAACAAGCTTAATTCACTTCGTGTGTTCTATTAGTGAATGCAATTTGGATGATGATTTTTTAAATGTTCCATCAAAGGAAAAAAAAAGACAGAGCACTCTCATGTATTTATGGAAATGAAGTCTCTGGAAGCAAAGAACGCAGTAGACAAAAGACAGAGCACACAAGAAGTTGAAAGCAGACCGGGCCTTTTATGACTACATACAGTTGAATGTGGCATACGTGTACTTTGAAAAATAGAGAGGAGATGGAATTAGATAGGAGCCACATATTCCAAGAGTCTACGTTAATAATGCAGCAACTTATTAATGTCCTTCGAGGTGATATCTACCGTACAAACTTTCTTACATTCTCCAAAGATGGGAGAAGTAAAAAAACATATGGTACCGTTGTTAAAAGCGTGAGAGATTTACAAGTTATTACAACTCTAGCAAATATCTAAGGTCAGAAGTTGGGAACTTGAAGCAACCCATGATAGCTGGATTTGATTTGTGATTTGTCATGTACAATGTCATTATTGAGTTTCCAGGAATCTGCAATTTTCAAGTAGTCAAAATGAAGCAGAGGAAAAGGCCAGACGGGTAGTGCATAGATTTGGTCACATTCATCAGAATCAGCACAATAATAATCTATAGACATTTTGAAACGAGAAAAATGTTTTGAATATAGACTGCTTGAGTAATAAGCATGACCACTTAACTTGAAGTTTATAAAAAGATAAATGAAAGATACTTATTCCATAAGTACCGGTAGCCTTGTGAAACGAGAGGTGCTCAACAGAAATGAAACTCATATTCAAACAAAGAAACTGAAAAGGAACATGCACGTACCACGGCATGTTGCCTCAGATACACGGATGCAAAACAAAGTTGTTCTTTTCTTAGGGAGATAAATTTGCACATTGCACTACTACAGCCAAGAGGCAGAGACATGGATAGGATATTCTCAAATGTATACAGCAAAAGGGACGAGTCATTAAACATAGTCCCAACACGTTCTCTGATAATTACAAAATCACTGAAATTGATTGCTACAAAACACTACAAACCACAAACCATATAAGAAATTGGCCAGCAAAACCGGCACGCAAGATAATGTTAAAGGAGAATTTCTTGTTGCAACTTTCATGAGACCTGACACATTTAGCAAGCACATCAATCCAAGTCTACTGTCTCGGGTAGTCGAACTGTCTCGGGTGGTCCAGCATGTTCAATGTGCGCTTGATTCATAAGTCATGAGCTTTTCATTGTATATGGTGTGCCTCCCGTGACTCTCTTCCAAATAGGCTTTGAGGGAGCAATTGAAGTATGAGATGACGAGGCCGTGAACTCACCGGCGGTTGTGATGGTGGCTTCGGCTTTATGGCAACATGTTTTTAGGACTCGAGGCCGAGAACTTGCCTGGGGGTGCGATGGTGGCTTTGGCTTTACACCGATGTGCTTTCAAGGATAAGTTCTTAATGCTTGAAGCTGCAAACTGTCCTGGAGTTGCAATGGTGGCTTTGACTTCACAACAACATGCTTTCGAAGAGCACTTTGAGATGATTGAGGCAATGCACTAGCTTGGGGATACGCCTTTGCCATTGAAGCTCCTAAAACTACTCCTTTGTCTGGTTGTTTCAATAATCTTGTATCAGTTGAGCTAGGCTACAAAAGATGGGTATCTTTTTAGTTCAAGGAGACAATCAGTTCCTATTGTAAAGTGTTAAAACATACTCACATTGAGAATTTGAAGGTTGTTTTTAGGATTTGTGTAAACACCCAACCCTACCATTTTCTTCTTCTTCGGTTGTGACTGCCCTTTTATCATTTCCATTTCAATGGCAGGTCTTTTAAACTGAAAAAGAAAAAAAAAATCGAACCTGAGAATGTAATCACAACACATGAATGCATGGGTGGTGAGGTATTACTCACTGGGATTTTTTGAGGTCTGCTGCTAGTTATTGCATTGGCTTGAGCAGGAAAAAATCCTTGTTGCTGATTAACACTAGCTTCAAAAAGAATTGGCCTGTCCACTACATCCACTTACATTAGCAGTAGCCCAACATCCTCTTTCATTTACACTAGACTGTGCAAAAGCATTCGCTGAAGCATCTTGCACTGGTCCATTGAGTTTGGTACAAGCATTAACTAAAGTATCTTGTGCTGGCACATCGACTTGAGCAAAAGCATCGGCTGAAGTATCTTGTATTGGTGCACATCCTTCTGCAAAAGCATTGGCGGAAGTATCTTCAATTGGTGCACTAGCTTCTGCAAAAGCATTGGTAGAAGTATCTTCTACTTGTGCACTAGCTTCTGTAAAAGCATTAGCAGAAGCATCTTCTACTTGTGCACTAGCTTCTGCAAAAGCATTGGCTGAAGAATTCGTCTGCTCACTATTATCTTGTACAAGTGCACTAGCTTCTGCAGAAGCAATTACACAGCCTTTGGATCCTCCTTGAGTTGTACTTGTTGCTGTAGCTTTAGCCTGCATATATATCCATCATTAATAAATCGAAACTTTCACATTTATAACTTATAATGCATGAATCTATCACAAAGTACTTGTCTTTTTTTGGGCCTTGATCCACTGGAATTGGCTTGAGATTGAGCTTCAGGTGCATTTGCAAGGGCCTAAAAAGCACATAGTAAGCATTCATGACAAGACAACAAGCTTAGAATCAACAAAATCAATTAGTTAAGAAATATCTTTTTCAGAGGACATCCTTTGCAATTATGTCCAACCACATGGCAGGTAGAACAAGTCGTTCGCTTACCCTCTTTAGTCATTCTATTCTGTCTTACAAGCTCAAGCGGTTGCTTTCTTCTACTCCTTTTTGGCCTACTAGGCATCTTTTTGATCGGTGGGGGCTGAGGGGCTTCTTTATTAGTTTTGCCCCAAAATTTCTGTCATCTCACAGTAGGCATCATGAATTGATAAGCACTTAAGTATTTGTTCTTGTTGAAGCACTCGGCTAGGTAGTCACCTGGATCATTTTTCTTGTGGTGTATTGCACATATGGCATGGCAACATAGAATTCCACTAACTTCCCAAACTCTACAAGAACAAGTCTTCAAATTCAAGTCTATAACATATTTGTCACCATCTTCCATAATCTTGTATCCTTGATCTCCATTCCATATCAAATGGCAATATCTACTAGCCACTGTATTATGATGTAACTTATGCACAATCCTTGGACCATAATTCCTTGTCCACTTAGCACATGCATCCCTTTGACTATGCATTCTATTCATAATCATGATTCTAATATCTTCAAGCATACTCACAATGGCCTTGCACCTAGCTTCCACACACCTACCATTGAAAGCTTCACTAAGATTATTATCAACAACATCACATTTTATGTTAGTGTCAAAGAAGGCTTTAGACCAAAGTGCTTTGGCTCAATCTAGAATAGATCATCATGACCTTGTGGAGTCATTTCCTTCAATCTCTGTCTATGCACCTCAAAATTTGACATATTAGTTCTCTTAGCACATTTCCAGAATTGTCTCATCAACTGCTTTCCTTTGTATTTTTGACCCCAATTAGAATATATATGCCTCGCACACATTCTATGTTCTACATTTGGCAAAAGTTCAACTACTGAAGGATGAGGCCTTGATATATATATATATATATATATATATATATATATATATATATAAAAAGAAAAGAAAACATTAATATTGGAAATCATTAGATACATTGTTGCAAACAAATTCAAGATGAGCGATAGTGGTATTACATACCTTTGGTTGGTCACTTATTAAGGCCCAACCATTACCATTACCCATGCCAAGATCTTCCTTCAACAAGTTGATAAACCAGCTCCATGTGTCCTTATTCTCAATTCTTACAACCGCCCATGCTACTTGGATACATTTGATTGTTAGTATCCTCTCCACAAAGACACAACAACTCACCCTTGATCAATCCCCTAATAAAACATCCATCTAATCTAATGGTCTTCCGACACCCTGCCAAAAACCCTTTCCTATAGGCATCAAAGCAAATGTAAGCCCTATCAAATAATGGTAAGGAATCCGGTAGTGGTCTTTCAACTTTCATTTTAAATGTGCTCGCCTGGCTTGCAATGTAAAGCTCTCCTAAGTAATCGTACATCAGTGCATACTCCTTCTTATAATTGCCTTGTAATTCCTTTAACACTTTTAGCTTTGTTCTCCTGTATTGACTGATAGTGACATTCACCCCCAACTGTTCTCTGACTAATATCTTCAACTGAGGTGCATTGATTTTAGGCATTGCAGAAATGAGAATCATGAAGTGTTTAGCTAAGAAAGAACTTGAAACTCTCTTATTCTCAAAAGTGATAGCACATATATGCTCATCAATGTACTTTTTCAAATGAAATGATCCAGTTTTGCTATTGAGAGCACCATAAATCATCCAGTTACAATTAGCTTGGGCACACCTAGCTCTTACAAATCCATTGGTGTTCTTGGTGTATTTGATTGCTCTTTACTCAGTCACCGAGTACCTCAAAATTGCATCTTTGAACTCACTTGAATCTTCAAATGTCCTGCCAACAACAAATACTGGATTCTTACCATTTCGATCATATGATGGAAACCTACTCCTCCTTCTTGAAATAACATCATTTTCTTCTTTTTCACTCGCATCATCTAAATCTGAATGAAGACTTTCTTCTTCATCTCGAATCATAGTACTCTTTCCGAAGCATCCACCATTAGAGGATCAACGATAATGGAGTTTGAGAGTCAATGTCTAATTGAGAGGTTTCTTCAATGTTAGTTCCAATTTTGAGTCTATGTCTCGCTGAAAATTCCTTTAAATTTCTTCTGACATTAACCAATTCAAAATCATCATCGTCACTCGACTGTTTAGCATCCACCAAATTACATGCATCATCATTCTCATCATCCAAATCCCTACTTTCACCCTCAACCTGATTCCCATCACCATTGGCATTTCCAATTATATTTTCAAACACACTATCGGCCACATTGTTAATACTTTCCATATTCACATCAAACAAACCTCCAGTTTCCATATCAATTCTCCCTATCTTAGCAAGTGTTTCTTCATCATCGACATGCTCAACATACAATTCAATATTTTCGGAGTGAAGATGATAATAAAATTGATCTATCACATTGGAGTTATCCCATAAGTACCTAAGAGTTACTCCATCTTCAAGAATATTACTTCCAGGAGCTCTATAAAAGAGTTTTTCTATTTTACGCCCACACGGAACCTCAACAGCTTCAATTATGTTGGATAATGAACCCTTACTTAAGTCTACTTCAACAACATCAACCCTTCCATCTACGTATTCTAAGGGCGATGCAACTTGAAATTTACCTCCAAAGAAAACAGTGACATAAACTTTGTTGTTGCCCGTTGGACCTACAAAGGAATAAAAACAAATAGCACTTTTAATCGTAAAATTTCAACTAAAAACTACTAATGACTTCACTTGTAAAAAGAAATGGGTAGGGTAAACATACCCATGTTGATGGATGACCTTGAGAGTAGTCAACTCTCCAATAGACTCATTCCAAAGACAAGCATCAGCAAACCAGCATCAGCAAAAAAGGAGCTGAAAGTGACAGTAAACTGAACTAATTTAGAAGAAAGGAAGTCATCAAATTTTACAGCAGGAACACATCTCACAGATTGGTTTAGCACAAAACTGCATCACTTTACTCTTGTGATGTAAGCATTGCCAAGAGATTTCCTTCATTTTAGCTTTTTATACTAGATGGCTCTCAGGCTATTATTCTGTCATTAATTCGAGATGTCAATCGACAATTTTCAATTTTTTTACTAAAAAAGATAGACTAAAATGCAACTCAGCAGAAACATGTATAACGGATTTCATCTCCCGATCACGTAAAAGGTACATTTTCATTTTATATATGCTGCTTTCCGTTTATATTAATCGGAGCAGCCTCCCTATTTCAGTCACTAAACAATCATAATGCATATAAACTCAGCTGTCGTCGGGTAGTCAAGCTTTCCTACTTGATATGCTGCCAAGTGATGATCTTACACATGCAGGCTCTCGTTGGTTTTGCATCCAATAAGATTAGTCAGATCTACTTCACATAAATATTTTAAGAGAAAAAGAGATTTGTTTCATGAATTGCTATGTCTCGAAAACAAGAACTGATGAACTTACTTCAATTTCACGAACGCGGGCCTCATTTACAAGTTGCTGCTGAAGTTTCTGTTGTACTGTTCGATAGAGCAAGCGGAGGAGCGGCCATTGGTGTTGACCGACGGTGGCGAGGACATCAGAAAGCGATGGAAGAGGATAACCGTCCAGGAATTGTCCAGAGCTCGAGCATAAATCCCGTTTCTTATAAGGAAAATCGATTGCGAAGCTCGGTCATAGTGAGTGCCTCCATCGTCGACGCCGCTCGATCTACCACCAAGGCTCTTGTGGGAGTGTCGCACGTACTCGCACTAGCGTTTGACGAAGAACTACAACTCGCGAGGCACCGGTGATCTGCGTCGAGACTTGGGGCTTAGGGTTGCGTTGGTTTGGATGGGGAAGAAGGGATGGAAGAAAAACCCAAGGGGAGAATGTCGTGCATACTCGCACCAGGGTTTGACGAAGAACTGCAACTCGCGAGACGCCGGTGATCTGCGTCAAGATTTGGGGCTTAGGGTTGCGTTGATTCGGATGGGGAAGAAGGGATGGAAGAAAAACGCAAGGGGAGATGTTGTAAAAAAAACAGAGGGGCAGATGTCGTCGTTTTGAGGATGGGCAATATCCACAAAACTATGTCGTTTTTTTGCTGACCCGCACCATGTTTCTTGCCCTAGTTGCCACGTAGGAGGGAGAAAGTATTAAAATAAGCCAAGTCAGCAATTTCCGTTAATATAAACTAACGGGGTTAACGGAAGGATTTAATTGAACCAACTTGATAAGTTTTAGGGATAGAGCCCACAATCTAGACTGTGAAAAGCTGCATAAAAATTTATTAGTAGGCAACAAGGCCCTTTGACCTTGTGCTAAGTCACTAATATAGACATGACACATGCGTGAATTAAAAATAATCCAACCCAAATCGATGCATTTGATCCGTTTTGACTAATCTATATGCAATTAGAAATTTAGAGACTCAAATCTAATCAAGCTCGTATGGTCGTACCCAACCTAGACCGACTCGATCCACATCATTAAAACACATAGATAATGCTACGTACTGTGTAAAAGATAAGATTTTGAATAGTTTTATAAGGTTCCTAATAAGATTTTCAACTTGTTCATGACTTTTTCTTTATTGCAAAATTTCCCAGTTTCATAATGAAGTGTCTGATATTTCTTAAAACCAATAAGTCAATGAATATCAATATGTAAAATCATACACTAATTTTTGACTATTTTTCAAATTTAAGAAAGATGATCATAAATAGAAGACAAAACTAGAAAATAAGTTGCCCCACCTGAAAATCCCCAACCTGGACTTGCAGGCAAATGAAGAGCAAAGCAAAACCCCCTCCTCCCTTTCAGACCTCAAGAGCACATAGTTTTTAATGTTTGGATCATCTCCCATTCTTCGCTCTAAGCAGCTGAAGTGATGCACCACCAAGTGCCATTTCTTCACTCAAAGAAGAGGAAGCTGCTAGCTCATGAACTTGACCTCGCCGATGTGTTTGTCACCGAATATCACACCCTCTTGGAACGGATCGACGCGCAGGAAGGCGCGGTTGTAGTCCCTGAGGGAGATCTCCCTAAGGTTGAATCGCATCTCACGCTTTCACTTGGGATTGTCGTCACATTCCTTGACAATCGGAGTTTGTTGCTGCTGGTTCCAGCTGAGGTTCTTGCTGGGGTTGTCGCTGATGACGGAGGCTTGTGCGTATATGTAGGCAATGGGAGCGATGGCGACGCGGATTGGTTGGGATCCTCAGCGGTGTTACAGTAGGTGGAGAAGAGAGGAGCGAGCCACCTTCAATAGAGACCGCAGGTAGGTTGGGCTTTAGACCATTAAAAACCCAAAATTTAGTAGACTTTGTTACTCAAATCTATATCAACCCATTTAGCAAAGTTGAGCTAATTTCCTTAGATTTTTTTTTTTTTTTTTGATGCCGAGGATCCGGGCTAGCTCACCGGCTTAGCTCACTTTTAGGAACACAAAACCGACTATACCTCGGCGGAGACTAGCCCATCGACCCACCGTCGGGGCCCCCCACTTAAATCATGGAACTATTCTGAGAGTTGTGACGATTCAGAAAGTCGAACCCCTGACCTGGTGCCGGGGATACGCCTTAACCAGCGCAGCCATGCGTGGGATCTAATAAAACCGACAAATAGACTCCATATACTCTTTTCTATATAAATATAGAAATATACATGCATTGTTAAGACGCATCTTCCCATGATAACTTTTGCTCAACAAAGAAATAGCCACGCTATTCATATTGGTCATGTTGCTATCTAACAGCAAAGTTGACTGTAAAAGATGCATGCTGTTAGCCTTCAATTCTCGATTTTGCACTTCTCATTTAAAGAAGTCAACACTATCACCAAACTCGCTGTCATCGGATGATCAACATATTGAAATCTCATCATTAGCGGAAGCCTGTAGCCAACACACACACCCCCACGTGTAGCCACGCCATGAATCCACCATGCCCAATGCTATGCAAGTCTGGTTTCAACCATTTCCTATGTGATTTCATGGTGATCGAAGATTTCGAGAAACTGTTGGGATTATTTTTCAAACTCAAGCTGATAATTTGTTTCGACTTACCTAGCATTTGAGGGGATATTGGAGATATTTATCTACCTTCTATAAATATTTAAGATATTTCATCCGATTTTCCATATTTATTTTGATTATGCATATGTAATTTGATTTTTTTAGATAGTCATATGCTCTTTTTATACAAACGTAGAAATATACAAAAAAATTCCATAATTTCTCTTCCATTGCATTATTCTTAACTTCAGTAATCATGATTAGTGATGGTTATCACTTTCTTAAACTTCGAATTAGTCTAATTCCCCATATCCTAATCCATAATTCAACGGTGGTTGTTGAATATATAACCCAAGAACCATGTCCCATGGATATTATCCGGCTTCGATAAACAAACTTCTAGAGAGAGAGATTGATTGATTGACCCTAACAGCTATAATTGCTAAGGCTTAGGTCTAATTAATATCGAGTTTGGTGTCACCTGTCACGTCTAATGAACAACCCAAAATCTAGTGTGCTAGAATATTCAAATGTGATAACTTAGTTTTCCACTTGTATCATTTGTTGGGTGGCAAGTCATTAGCCCCCGAAGTGCTAGGGTTCTGAGGAGGGGCCCTTGACTTTACGATGTGACTGGGAATGGGGTTGGCAGGATGAGATGGTATGAAGGGCGTTGACTTATTCATCGTCTGATCAAAGGACATTCCACTCCATCACATGCATGTGCACTTCAAGATTAAGTAGGCGAGGCCTTATCTCAACAGTTACACCTAGCCTTCCAGAGGATTTGCATTCAAAAATAGTATAGAAATCTACGAATTTAACTCTCATTTTTTGTTAATTTGGTGAAGCCAGAATTCGGACCATTTTCATTTCTTTTTTCGAAGGAGGAGGGTACCAGGTTGGAGGCGAGCCGACCATTACCTTCGACGAAAAAGCTTGTTCTGAGTTTCATAAAATGTTCAGTTATGTTTTTTAAGCATTTTGTCTTTTTAGTCTGTGCATTTATCGAAGAGACTATAGGAGGAAAAAAGCCACTCGGCCACCAATGATTTATGCACTTGCCAATATAGAATGAAATGGTTTTGACTTTCCAAATTACTTTATTTTTTTAAGGTTAAAAATAATATATTGGGCATAACGTGAGAATAGGTCCTGCACCACATCCGTCTCTTCCCTAGTTTGGTGATGAAAGTGTCAACACCAAATGCACATTACTTTACATATATAAATAAATATAATTTATATTAATATATATATATATATATATATATATAAATGGCCGCATTTATTAAACTCTGGTGCCTAACCACCCCTAATTCCACCACCTACTTAAAAAGCTCAGATTCTCCTCCAGCCTCCATCTCTATATAACCTTCCTCAACTCTCCAAAATTTCAAAACGCCTCTGTCCTATCAAAACATCGTCTCAAAAAAGAGGAAAAAAAGAGGTCAGAGATCAAGATGGGTTCGATTCCGAGCGAGACACCGGTGGCTCCGACCCAAGTCCCCGACGAGTGCGAAACCATGTTATACGCCATGCAACTCGTTAGCGCGGCCGAGCTGCCCATGGTCCTCAAGACGGCTCTCGAGCTCGATGTCCTTGAGATCATGGCCAAGGCTGGGCCTGGCGCGTGCCTCTCTCCCAGTGAGATCGCGTCTCAACTCCCGACCAAGAACCCGGATGCGCCCACAATGCTCGATCGGATCTTGCGCCTCCTTGCGACCCACTCCGTTGTCACGTGCACCATGCACAAGCTCCCCGACGGCCGAGCCGAGAGGCTCTACGGGATCGCTCCGGTTTGCAAGTTCTTGACCAAGAACGAGGATGGTGTTTCGGTCGCCTCTTTGTGTCTCATGAACCACGATAAAGTCCTTATGGAAAGCTGGTTAGTGATTAGATACACAGACATACACCTACATCATATTCTTCCTCATTTTTGCACTACTAATCATTTGGCACCCGCACCAAGTAGTTATAATCTCCAGCGCATTAGACTCAATCAATCACGATATTGAAGGCACACGCGCAACACATAATCCTCTGCGAAACTATTCTTTTGATGATCTTTTCTTTTGTTAGTCATTTTGTTTGGTTGGCGTAGACAACAAATTGAATGGAAAAACCTCGTAGGATTGTTCATCAATAAATGTGACTAGTCGTTGACATTACACTCTATTAGCGTTAGGCGACGCTAAATTAACTCTCTATAATCAGTTAGTAGCGTTGACTTCATTTGGTAGGTAGAAATAATTTCAAGATAATAATGCAGGACGTCACCTAAGAAATGCACGATCATGGGAAAAGGCAAATTGACTCGGTATTAAGGGTGAGCATATCGGATCAACAGGACCGGAAATCGCTCGGACCAGACCGAACTGGTTGGTTTGGTCCGGTTCCCAAAAGCGTTGATTTGATTCCCATTTCCATAAAAATGGAACCATTGATATTCGGTCTCGTTCCTGGTTCTGGGGGAGAATCAAATCGGATTGGACCGGCTTTTTTTAAATATATATTTTAATTTATTAAAAATAGCAATAAACCCTAAAATTGTAATAACTATGGTATTTTTTTTTTAATTTTTCAATTTTTTTGCTAAGTGGCTGGTTCCATTGAACAGGACTAGACCAATCGGTCAGGTCCGATCCCCAGTCCCAAAAAAGAGAATCGGGAATCGATTATCCCTACTTGGTATTGTAATATCTTGATGTAGATGTTGAAAAGTAACTAAGATGTCAAAATCCATAACAGCATGATTTAGCCCGTAATATGAGAATCGAATATTTTGTTTAAGCTTCATATTATTAATCATTGGTGCAATTATTAAGTGATCACTTACTCAAAAAGGTCCAGCGTAACTTTGATCGATAATCATCACCAAATAAATTCACGGTCGAAGTTATATATACATCAAGAGAAAAAAATGCCGAATCGGCCAAGATTTTTGACCTAAATAATGCAGGTACCACTTGAAAGATGCAGTTCTTGAAGGAGGAGTCTCCTTCAACAGAGCCTATGGAATGAATGCATTCGAATACACCCGTACCGATCCGAGATTCAACAAAGTATTCAACAAAGCCATGTCTGATGTTTCGACCATCACCATGAAAGAGGTCCTTGAGACGTACAAAGGCTTCGACGGCCTCAAGTCGGTGGTCGATGTAGGCGGTGGAACTGGCACCGTCCTGAACATGATTGTCTCCAAGTACCCCTCCATTAAGGGCATCAACTTTGATTTGCCTCACGTCATTGCCAATGCTCCATCCTATCCCGGTACTTATATTATATTCCACAAATCAATCTATATCACTTCATGTTAATTATATTGTATGCACGATTAAAACTAAAATCGCCTTAGAGACATTAAATTATCATCAATGCGTGTGTGGTAATATATAATTGAAAAGCTTATTCCCTATGCTAATCGATATTGACTTCCTCAACTATATGACTACAATCTTTGAGTTAGGCGTCGAGCATGTCGGAGGAGATATGTTCGTTAGTGTTCCTACAGGAGATGCAATTTTCATGAAGGTTAGTTCAACTTATATTACCACTCTTATCTGCCAATTACTTGAAATGTAAATGATGATAACTTCTTGTTTCTAATTCGCCATGGAAATTGATGCGTTTGCGACATGTAGTGGATATGTCACGATTGGAGCGATGAGCATTGCCTGAAGTTCTTGAAGAATTGCTACAACGCCCTCCCTGAGCACGGGAAGGTCATAGTGGCCGACTGCATCCTTCCCGAACTCCCGGACACGAGCTTCGCGACCAAGGTAGCCTTTCATGCCGACCTGATCATGATGGCGCACAACCCCGGCGGGAAAGAGCGGACGGAGAAGGAGTTTGAGGCACTGGCCAAGGCCGCGGGGTTCAAGCGCTTCCACATCGCGTGCGTTGCCTTTGATCACGTCATGGAATTCCTCAAGAACTAAGGGTAGATTGAGTCAATGGGTCCGAATGTGGAGACGTATTGGACGATGAAGGATGATTTTTAGCTTCTTGTGATTAAGACGAGCATAACAAAAATGATGGACCGAATGTCGACTTATTTTGCTTATGATGTGATTGGAGAATGCAAAAGATGTTATGAACAATTCAGTTGCCGAATTTCAAATTCCAATCCTAAGCTGTGTCAAATATTACCGAATGCCTTCGCATGCTAGTGTTATTCAATGAGACTGAAAGCTCATTATGCATGTATTTAATATGCCCAAAATGAATGGATGAACATTAGTGTTTAAAAGTGCCATTTGCATGTGCTGAGCAAATCGGAAAAATGGTATGAACAAGTGTTTTAGGGGTCTCTATGATTGTTGTATGTGACCAACCAATCATTTAATCCATGTGGCATGCATCTCATTTTATGTGACGCTTAAATCTTGAAATCACTCGCTTTGTATTGACTTGTTACACACCACGTGATATTGTCAGATAATACATGGTAGGTAGAGAACGTCACAATTTATCGCTAATCATGATCAGTGATAGAATTTTAAATTTAGATATGAATGGGAGCGCATAATGGTTATTGTATTAAACATTGAATTAGTATATGTCTCCATATTTGGAAAAATAAAACAAAGGTGAGTGCGTATATGTACGCATATAACGTTTATTTCTCCATAACCCAAGATTCGTCTCACATGAGTATCATTGCCATCGATAAACAAACACTAAACTCTCTTGTCATTGAAAGGAGAAGGATGACTTAACATTTATATTATCGGCACCGTACATGTTTGTATTTTTTGGCCGTGCCTTTGTACACGTTGACTTCACACTTTTCTACGAAAATTTTTGCGTTACTAAACTAAAATCATTGAGGTATAAAGTGAACTAGGTATCTTAGTTATTCAATGTTTTATACAAATACTGCAAGATTCTTCTTTGCATTTGCATTTGATATGCACAGAGGATTATGTAATTTCTGTGTATTAGATGTGTCTAGTGAAAAGTACATGACAGACTATCTTAGAGGACTATCTAAAGTAATCAAATCAAATATGATCAATTAGATATATGTACAATCACGAGAGATATGAAAAATATTTTAAATATCTTTATAGAATATCCTGTATTTCTAACATCTTTTCAAACTTAAGATTTGGATAATAAAATCCAAAAAATCCCGATGGATTGCCCAAGCAGTTCAATGTGCTGAAGAAAGAATCAGTCAAGCTGACGTTGCTACTTACGTGGTTGTTATGTGTTGTCGTTGTAGATGCACGATTATTAAGCGCATTTAGCACTTGGCACGTTTGCGCGCACTAATCCCTTAAATTTTATTTTATTTCTTACGGTTATCTTATTAACCTTTATTAGTTGAAAGATTTTTTTTTGTTTATTAAGTATTTTTGGAAATTATGAAAAATTGAAATTTAATTTATTAAAAAATTATTATTATTATTATTATTATTTTATTATTATGAATTTTTTATATGTGTCTTTTGAAGACAACTTTTGGAAATTATACTTATTCAGTTTGCAACCTAACCGACCAAAAAAAAAAAAAAAACATTTGCAACCTTTCCCAAGGTTATACTTGTTCAATTTGCAATATTTCATGAAGGGTTGTATTTGATTATTTTGCAACTTCTTTCGAAGGGATACTTTTGTTCATTTTGCAATCTTTCGTGAAGAGTTGCCTATGTTCTTTGATACCGATTTACATACGTATATACATACATACATACATACATACATACATACATACATACATACACATACATACGTAAGTTTTTGGCATGAATGAGAATGAAATCATTAAAACTATGCTAATCTTTTCAATTGTTTCTTAGAGATACCTAGAGATATACTTGAATTGCTATTTAATATTCTGATTTGAGTCTTTGTTGTATCTTGGAGGATATTTGCAGTGACCATTAGGAAAATTGTGGGGCCAAATAAATCCTTAAAGAAAGTGATATCACACCTCTAAATCCAACTTGATTGCTCTATTGATTCAAAACTATATTTTTCCAACAAAAACTTTATGATTTGCATGTTAGTAAATAAGGGCTTGGTGGTTGCTCGATTGATGCCTATCATCGCAAATCTATGATGAACCCATTTGAGCCTACACAAATTTATATTTCATTTTATTAAAAAGACGTGGGTATGAGCTTAGAAATGCCGCGGACCTAAGATGTAATTGCCATCGCGGGTCCATAGTGTTAACATGAACTGTCAATTAGGGCCTCAATAGGAGAGTTTTTCTATTTAAAGTCTTTGTATATATGTATCTTCTTATTTGTAGGAGATCTCCTGATTTGTAGTGATTTGTAGGAGATCTCTTGATTTGTAGGAGATTCTAGGGTGGCTTACTTCTATGTATATATGTGTGGTTATATTCTTGTAAAAAGAGTAGAACATAGAATAGAAAAAAAATCGTTTATTGGTCAACATAGTATTAGAGCAAATGATCTAGGGACTTTGTGTTCTGATCACGATATGAATTCCTTGTTGTGGCATAGCTGCGCGGTGGTTTCGTGCGGTTGCCATGCTGACTGCACCCTTTATTAGGATTCATGGCGGATGACAATCCACCCAATGAGATAGTTCCTCCGGCTCTAGTGGAAGGCACTACGAAGTCTCTGGGCACTGTTGTCTCGCATCAGGCTCCGGGAGGGACTTCCACTATTGATGCACTCCTTGAAACCTTGACGTCCAAGTTGACATAAATCTTCACTCACCATTAGGCCTCACCTTCTCATGCTGAAAACTCTACCCCACCAATTGCAGTCAAGTTGGATGGCTGTAATTATGGCCTTTGGTCCCAAGTTGTCGAGATGTATATCTCCAGGAAGGACAAATTGGGATATATCAATGGGGATCTCCCCCCCCCTTTCCGACTGACCCTAATTTTCGGAAGTGGAAGATTGACGACAGTATAGTTAAAGGATGGCTCATCAATTACATGGACCCGACGTTGATTGGAAATTTTATCCGTTTCCCAATAGCAAAGGCAGTATGGGATTCAGTGGCTACTACGTTCTTTGATGGCATCGATGTCTCCCAAGTGTATGATCTAAAGCAACGTTTGTCCCGACTAAAGTAGGCAAGCGGCCCGATTGAAAAGTATTATAATGATCTTCAGGGTTTATGGCGGGAGGTTGATTTTTGACGGCCTAATCCCATGACTTGTCCTTGTGATATCGAGCGCTACAATGCTCTTGTGCAAGAAGACCGTGTATATCTCTTCCTTGACAAGCTCGATGACCGCCTTGACAAAGTCAGGGCTGATGTTCTACATATGCATCCCTTCCCGACGGTGGAGCAAGCCTATGCCAGAGTGAGGTGGGAGGATGTACGCCAAGCTGTTATGTTATCTTCAATTGAACCATCTAGCACCGCGGCAGCCCTGGTGTCGCGTGGTGGAAAGGTTATCTCACACTTTCTCGAGGCCAACAATGAGTCCAAAGCTCTCCAGATGGTCCCTTCTAATATTGCGTCTGGTGGAGGGAGGACTAACAAAGGTTCGAAGGCTAAACCATAACACCCAGGAGGCTGTGCTCATTGTGGTAATATTGAACATACAAAAGATACCTATTTTAAATTGCACGGTTATCCGGATTGGTGGAAGGAGTTGCATAACAAGAAAAAGACAAAAATTGCTATAGGACGGAGGCAGGCATCATCGGCTACCGGGACCTCACCCTTTCTTTGGTACCACAGGCAGACGCTACCAATACTTCTAATGCGGCTCCTGAAGGTAGCACTAAGTGTGCACTTGTTAGTAATTCTCAGTGTGGCGAAGATGGGTGAATTGTTGATTCTAGGGCAACGGATCACATGACACCCAATCATAATGATATTATATGCTACACCACTCCGAGGAGACAGAGTATCTATAATGCGAATGGCACTAGTTATCCTATCACTAGGGCTGGCAATGTTGATCTTACACCTTCCTTATCATTGTCGCACACTTTATTAGTGCCCTATCTATCTAACCGTTTACTCTCTGTTGGCCAACTCACTGATGCTTTGAAGTGTTGTGTTCTTATGTATCCATCTTTTTGCTTATTTCAGGATATCCTCACAAAGGAGATTATTGGTCGTGGTACTAAAAGGGGGGTTGTACTATGTTGATGACTTTCATGCGGCCGAGCACATCACACAAGTCGTGGGTCTACTAATAAAGAGAAAGCGATTTGGTTATGGCATCGTCATTTAGGACACCTATCTTTTGGGTATTTAAAACATTTATTTGCAGACTTGTTTCATAATTTATCATATAGTGAATTCTAATGTGAGACATGTATTTGGCAAAAAGTCATCGTGTCTCTTTTCCTTTGAGTTTTAATAAGAGCACCGAGCCATTTTCTTTGGTTCATTCAGATGTGTGGAGCGCTTCATCGCTTACTACTCTATCTGGGATTCGTTGGTTTGTAACATTTGTGGAAGATTGTACCAGAATGTATTGGGTTTATTTAATGAAGCATAAAGATGAAGTGGCAGCAATATTCCGTATGTTTCATCGGATGATTGCAACGTAGTTTGGGACTCAAATTCGAGTCCTTCGTAGCGACAATGGTGGGGAATATATTAACCAACATCTTACAGCTTACTTTCAAGACCACGGGCTTATACACAAAACGTCTTGCACCAGGACACCCCAATAGAATGGTATCGCTGAGAGGAAGAACTGCCATATCCTCGAGACGGCACAGGCACTCCTCATAGGTGGTTAGGTTCCATCTCGTTTTTGGGATGTTGCCATGGTAACAATGATACATTTGATGAATAGAATGCCTCTCGTGTGTTGAACTTTCAGACCTCACTTCAAGCACTTGCATCATATGTTCCTCTTCCTTCCATCATGACACTACCTCCCAAAGTGTTTGGGTGTGTGGCATACGTCCATCTCCACAAGAACCAACGTACAAAACTCAATCCGTGTGTAGTGAAGTGTGTTTTCATTGGTTATGGCACTCATCAGAAAGGATATTGCTGTTACAATCCGGCTACCAAGAAAACTCACATCACAATGGACGTCACCTTCGTCGAGTCCAAATTATTTTTCCCACAACTAATTGTACCTTTCAGGGGGAGACTTCTAGTGAAAGGAAAAATTGGTGGGAAGGTGGTGTGATAGCAGAGGTTGCGACTGATTTTTTTTTTTTTTTTTAAATGACCCCGTAGTACCAACACCTGGTGACACAAGGATTGGTAACACACAAGCTAAGGTGCAAGTTGACAAACGGGTTCACATGCTGTGGCAGGCAGCGTTGGCCAACAATGGTGTGGTCATGATTCATGGTGGAACACTAGAAAATGAGCAGCAATACACTAAGGAATCTAATCATCAATTTGATTTGGTGCAAGAGACACACGAACAATCTCAAGAACAGCTCCCTCCACTTCAAAATACCCCCTCTTTAGTACCTGACAATTCTCCTGAGGATACTCTTGAGGTAAGTTCTCCTACCACACAGAATTTGTTTGTTGATACTGATGTAGCCGTTCGTTATAAATTGCCCGACATACATAATCGTGGCAAGGCTCCTAGTAGGTACTCACCAGATATGGAAGAACAAAGGTCGAAGTATTCGATCACCAATTATGTTTCGACAAAGCAGTTGTCGGGACCTTTAAAGGCATTTGTCTCGAATGTCTCTGCAAGTAGAGTTCCTAGTGGAGTATAGGAGGTGTTGAGGGATCCCAAGTGGGTTCAAGCAATGCAAGAAGAGATGGAGGCTTTAAAAAAAAATAAGATTTGGAGACTTGTCGAGTTAGCGAAGGGAAAGAAGGCAGTAAGGTGTAAATGGGTCTTCACCATCAAATATAAAGCAGATGATTTGTTGAGAGGTACAAGGCACGTTTGGTAGCAAAGGGATATACCCAGACCTATGGCGTGGACTACCAGGAAACATTCTCTCTAGTTGCAAAACTGAACACTGTAAGGGTATTGTTATCACTTGCAACAAATTTAGACTTGGCCCTTACATCAATTTGATGTAAACAATGCGTTCTTACATGGAGATTTGGAAGAAGATATCTACATGGAAATCCCACAAGATATGCGTGTGCTGATAAATCAGAAGTGGTATGTAAACTTGAGCGGTCGTTGTACGGATTAAAGCAATCACCACGAGCTTGATTTGGTCGCTTTAGCTCTGCAATGAAAAGGTATGGGTACACTTAAAGTAATTCGAACCATACATTGTTCCTGAAACGGCAGCATGACAAAGTGACATCATTGATTATAGGGGTATGTTCAGCAGAAGTCCTAAAACTTGTCAACAAAGTGCAATTATGTTCAGCAGAAGTCCTAAAACTTGTCAACAAAGTGCAATTGAGTCCTAAAACTTACAAAAAAGTGCAATCAAGTCCTAAACCTTATCAAGTTGGTTCAATTGAGTCCTTCCGTTAACATCGTTAGCTTATATTAATGGAAATTGCTGACTTGGCTTATTTTAATACTTTCTCTCTCCTACGTGGCAACGAGAACGACGTAGTTTTGTGGATATTGCCCATCCTCAAAACGACGACATCTCCCCCTCCGTTTTTTTTACGACATCTCCCCTTGCGTTTTTCTTCCATCCCTTCTTCCCCATCTGAATCAATGCAACCCTAAGCACCAAATCTCGACGCAGATCACCGGCGCCTTGCGAGTTACAGTTCTTCGTCAAACGCTGGTGCGAGTATGCACGACATTCTCCCCTTGCGCTTTTCTTCCATCCCTTCTTCCCCATCCGAATCAACGCAACCCTAAGCCCCAAATCTCGACGCAGATCACCGGTGCCTCGCGAGTTGCAATTCTTCGTCAAACGCTGGTGCGAGTACGCGCGACACTCCCACAAGAGCCTTGGTGGTGGATCGAGCGGCGTCGACGATGGAGGCACTCACTATGACCGAGCTTCGCAACCGATTTCCCTCATAAGAAACGGGATTCATGCTCGAGTTCTGGACAATTCCTGGACGGTTATCCTCTTTCATCACCTTCTGATGTCCTCGCCACCGCCGGTCAACACCAATGGCCGCTCCTCCGCCTGCTCTGTCGAACAGTACAGTAGAAACTTCAGCGGCAACTTGTAAATGAGGCCCGCGTTCGTGAAATTGAAGTAAGTTCATCAGTTCTTGTTTTCGAGACATAGCAATTCGTGAAACAAATATCTTTTTCTCTTAAAATATTTATGTGAAGTAGATCTGACTAATCTTATTGGATGCAAAACAAACGAGAACCTGCATGTGTAAGATCATCCCTTGGCAGAATATCAAGTAGGAAACAGACTACGACAACGAGGCTGAGTTTATATGCATGATGATTGTTTAGTGACCTGAAATAGGGAGGTTGCTCTGATTAATATAAAACCGGAAAGCAGCATATATAAAATGAAAATGTACCTTTTCTGTGACCGGGAGATGAAATCTGTTATACATGTTTCTGCTGAGTTGCATTTTAGTCTATCTTTTTGAGTAAAAAAAATTGAAAATTGTCGATTGACATCTTAAATTAATGGCAGAATAATAGCCTAAGAACCATCTAGTATAAAAAGCTAAAATGAAGGAAATCTCTTGGCAATGCTTACATCACAAAAGTAAAGTGATGCAGTTTTGTGCTAAACCAATGTGTGAGATGTGTTCCTGTTGTAATGTCCCTTACCAAGTGCTTTACTTAGTTCTGTTTGCAAGTGCAGGAAGGATGGTGTGATAGCGTTGGTTCTGGTGAACAAATCCAATCCAAATTACATTGTACATAGATCATCACATTGTATCCTTATCCGCTTAATTCACTCTTGTAGTCCGATTTGGGAAGTGTCTTGTCTGTTTGCGGAAATGGTTCAGCATGGACTAAGATGTATAGCTTTTTGTACATCACGTAAACTCTATGAACTTGTTTTGTCCTATACGTAAGTTACATCAGATAAGCATTATATATTAGCACTTTTGTGGCCTTATCTAATCCAGCATTTAAGGTTGCTGTAAGAATTTATCATCAAGTCAAAGAACAATGGACTAACAGGTGCTTGGAATATTTTTTTTCTCATTACCTTTTATCTAATAGGCAAGAGATTTTCGTGAGACAGCTCCAAATCTGGTTGACTCAATAAGTTCTTATTGATCTGGATATACTGCTGAGGATTCTAATGTGAAGTTGGTCTTCCTACAAACTTCCTAAATGAGTTGTACTGCAATAGATTCTGAATAACTTGAATGTTGTTGGTGCTTAATGTATTCAAACAATTTCTCTCATTACTCAGGATACTTTTTAATGAATTAACTTGCCTTTATTCTCCTACGGTGTAGGTTTTGCTAGTTTGCAACTGTGATATGCTTTTTTAATATGGCGACAAGAAGAACGAGGGCAACAACTTCTAAATCAAGTGGTGTAACTTCTAATGAGGTCGAATCAGAGTTAACCTACTATTGTGGTCTTTGATCACCGCTTCTTATTGCAAAAACAAAGAAAAATATAGGAAGAAGGTTTTATGGATGTGCTAAGTTCGATGGTCCAGGTTATTGCAATTTCTTCATGTGGGTTTACCCAAAAATACCGGATCAAGCGAGGGACATGATAGTCGAACTGCTTGAAAGAAATCAAGCACTATCGGAGTCAAGCCAATCCAGATGCAACGACGATTATGTGAGCTCACTGATAGCTAAAATGAAGGCGCAAAAGGTGAAAAATGGACTTTTAAAGGAAGAGCTTGCACGAGTGAAGAAAGGGAAGATGCTCTATCAATTGGGATTTTTTCTATGCATGTGTTATATCATTATGGGGATTATATTTAATGTGAAAGCTAGTGAGAAGTTTCTAAGTCTTCCATAGTACCTTGTTTCTAAGTTTGCATTTAATTACTTTATCTCGATTCTCTTTTGCCCTATGAAATTAGGAAATTCAGGTTGCGTGGAAATGTAAACAAGCTTAATTCACTTCGTGTGTTCTATTAGTGAATGCAATTTGGATGATGATTTTTTAAATGTTCCATCAAAGGAAAAAAGACAGAGCACTCTCATGTATTTATGGAAATGAAGTCTGGGAAGCAGCAACGTAGTAGACAAAAGACAAAGCACACAAGAAGTTGAAAGCAAACCGGGCCTTTTATGACTACATACAGTTGAATGTGGCATACGTGTACTTTGAAAAATAGAGAGGAGATGGAATTAGATAGGAGCCACATATTTTAGGAGTCTACGTTAATAATGCAGCAACTTATTAATGTCTTTAGAGGTGATATCTACGGTACAAACTTTCTTACATTCTCCAAAGATGGGAGAAGTTAAAAACATATGGTACCGTTGTTAAAAGCGTGAGAGATTTACAAGTTATTACAACTCTAGCAAATATCTAAGGTCAGAAGTTGGGAACTTGAAGCAACCTATGATAGCTGGATCTGATTTGTGATTTGTCATGTACAATGTCATTATTGAGTTTGAAGGAATCTGCAATTTTCAAGCAGTCAAAATGAAGCAGAGGAAAAGGCCAGACGGGTAGTGCATAGATTTGGTCACATTCATCATAATCAGCACAATAATAATCTATAGACATTTTGAAACGAGAAAAATGTTTTGAATATAGACTGCTTGAGTAATAAGCATGACCACTTAACTTGAAGTTTATAAAAAGATAAATGAAAGATACTTATTCCATAAGTACCAGTAGCCTTGTGAAACAGAGGTGCTCAACAGAAATGAAACTCATATTCAAACAAAGAAACTGAAAAGGAACATGCACGTACCACGGCATGCTGCCTCAGATACACGGATGCAAAACAAAGTTGCTCTTTTCTTAGGTAGATAAATTTGCACATTGCACTACTAGCCAAGAGGCGAGACACGGATAGGATATTCTCAAATGTATACAACAAAAGGGACGAGTCATTAAACATAGTCCCAACACGTTCTCGATAATTACAAAATCACTGAAATTGATTGCTACAAAACACTACAAACCACAAACCATATAAGAAATTGGCCAGCAAAATCGGCACCCAAGATAATGTTAAAGGAGAATTTCTTGTTGCAACTTTCATGAGACCTGACACATTTAGCAAGCACATCAATCCAAGTCTACTGTCTCTAGTGGTCGAACTATCTCGGGTGGTCCAGCAGGTTCAACGTGCGCTTGATTCATAAGTCGTGAGCTTTTCATTGTATATGGTGTGCCTCCTGTGACTCTCTTCCAAATAGGCTTTGAGGGAGCAATTGAAGTATGAGATGACTGAGGCTGTGAACTCACTGGCGGTTGTGATGGTGGCTTCGGCTTTATGGCAACATGTTTTTAGGACTGAGGCTGAGAACTTGCCTGGGGGTGCGATGGTGGCTTTGGCTTTACACCGATGTGCTTTCAAGGATAAGTTCTTAATGCTTGAAGCTGCAAACTGTCCTGGAGTTGCAATGGTGGCTTTGACTTCACAACAACATGCTTTCGAAGAGCACTTTGAGATGATTGAGGCAGTGCACTGGCTTGGGGATGCGCCTTTGCCATTGAAGCTCCTAAAACTACTCCTTTGTTCGGTTGTTTCAATAATCTTATATCAGTTGAGCTAGGCTACAAAAGAATGGATATCTTTTTAGTTCAAGGAGACAATCAGTTCCCATTGTAAAGTGTTAAAACATACTCACGTTGAGAATTTGAAGGTTGTTTTTAGGATTTGTGTAAACACCCAACCCTACCATTTTCTTCTTCTTCGGTTGTGACTGCCCTTGTATCATTTCCATTTCAAAGGCAGGTCTTTTAAATTGAAAAAGAAAAAAAAATCAAACGTGAGAATGTAATCACAACACATGAATGCATGGGTGGTGAGGTATTACTCACTGGGATTTTTTGAGGTCTGCTGCTAGTTATTGCATTGGCTTGAGCACGAAAAAATTCTTGTCGTTAATTAACACTAGCTTCAGTAAAAGAATTGGCTGTCCACTACATCCACTTACATTAGCAGTAGCCCAACATCCTCTTTCATTTACATTAGATTGAGCAAAAGCATTCGCTGAAGTATCTTGCACTGGTCCACTAGTTTTGTACAAGCATTGACTAAAGTATCTTGTGCTGGCATATCGGCTTGAGCAAAAGCATCGGCTGAAGTATCTTGTATTGGTGCACATCCTTATGCAAAAGCATTGGTTGAAGTATCTTCAATTGGTGCACTAGCTTCTGCAAAAGCGTTGGCAGAAGTATCTTCTACTTGTGCACTAGCTTCTACAAAAGCATTAGCAGAAGTATCTTCTACTTGTGCACTAGCTTTTGCAAAAGCATTGGCTGAAGAATTCGTTTGCTCACTATTATCTTGTACAAGTGCACTAGCTTTTGCAGAAGCAATTACACGGCCTTTGGATCCTCCTTGAGTTGTACTTGTCGTTGCTATAGCTTTAGCCTGCATATATATCCATCATTAGTAAATCGAAACCTTCACATTTATAACTTATAATGCATGAATCTATCACAAAGTACTTGTCTTTTTTTGGGCCTTGATCCACTGGAATTGGCTTGAGATTGAGCTTCAAGTGCATTTGCATGGGCCTAAAAAGCACATAGTAAGCATTCATGACAAGACAACAAGCTTAGAATCAACAAAATAAATTAGTTAAGAAATATCTTTTTCAGAGGACATCCTTTGCAATTATGTCCAATCACATGGCAAGTAGAACAAGTCATTCGCTAACCCTCTTTAGTCATTCTATTCTGTCTTACAAGCTCAAGTGGTTGCTTTCTTCTACTCCTTTTTGGCCTACCAGGCATCTTTTTGATCGGTGGGGGTTGAGGGGCTTCTTTATTAGTTTTGCCCCAAAATTTCTGTCCTCTCATAGTAGGCATCATGAATTGATAAGCACTTAAGTATTTGTTCTTGTTGAAGCACTCGGCTAGGTAGTCACCTGGATCATTTTTCTTGTGGTGTATTGCACATATGGCATGGCAACATGGAATTCCACTAACTTCCCAAGCTCTACAAGAACAAGTCTTCAAATTCAAGTCTACAACATATTTGTCACCATCTTCCATAATCTCGTATCCTTGATCTCCATTTCATATCAAATGGCAATATCTACTAGCCGCTGTATGATGATGTAACTTATGCACAATCCTTGGACCATAATTCCTTGTCCACTTAGCACATGCATCCCTTTGACTGTGCATTCTATTCATAATCATGATTCTAATATCTTCAAGCATACTCACAATGGCCTTGCACCTAGCTTCCACACACCTACCATTGAAAGCTTCACTAAGATTATTATCAACAACATCACATTTTATGTTGGTGTCAAAGAAGGCTTTAGACCAGTGCTTTAGCTCAATCTGGAATAGATCATCATGACCTTGTGGAGTCATTTTCTTCAATCTCTGTCTATGCACCTCAAAATTTGACATATTAGTTCTCTTAGCACATTTCCAGAATTGTCTCATCAACTGCTTTCCTTTGTATTTTTGACCCCAATTAGAATATATATGCCTCGCACACATTCTATGTTCTACATTTGACAAAAGTTCAACTACTAAAGGGATCATCCCTTCATGTATAAAAAAAAAAAAAAAGAAAAGAAAACATTAATATTGGAAATCATTAGATACATTGTTGCAAACAAATTCAAGATGAGCGATAGTAGTATTACATACCTTTTGTTGATCACTTATTAAGGCCCAACCATTACCATTACCCATGCCAAGATCTTCCTTCAACAAGTTGATAAACTAGCTCCATGTGTCCTTATTCTCAATTCTTACAACTGCCCATGCTACTAGATACATTTGATTGTTAGCATCCCTCCCCATAGCACACAACAACTCACCCTTGATCAATCCCCTAAGAAAACATCCATCTAATCCAATGATCTTCCGACACCCTACCAAAAATCCTTTCCTACAGGCATCAAAGCAAATGTAAGCCCTATCAAATAATGGTAAGGAATCTGGTAGTGGTCTTTCAACTTTCATTTTAAATGTGCTCGCCGGCTTGCAATGTAAAGCTCTCCCAAGTAATCGTTTATCAATGCATACTCCTTCTTATAATTGCCTTGTAATTCCTTGAACACTTTTAGCTTTGTTCTCTTGCATTGACTCACAGTGACATTCACCCCCCAACTATTCTCTAACTAATATCTTCAACTGAGGTGCATTGATTTTAGGCATTGCAGAAATGAGAATCATGAAGTGTTTAGCTAAGAAAGAACTTGAAACTCTCTTATTCTCAAAAGTGATAGCACATATATGCTCATCAATGTACTTTTTCAAATGAAATGATCCAGTTTTGCTATCAAGAGCACCATAAATCATCCAGTTACAATTAGCCTGGGCACACCTAGCTCTTACAAATCCAGTGGTGTTCTTGGTGTATTTGATTGCTCTTTGCTCAGCCATCGAGTACCTCAAAATTGCATCTTTGAACTCACTTGAATCTTCAAATGTCATGCCAACAACAAATACTGGATTCTTACCATTTTGATCATATGATGGAAACCTACTCCTCCTTCTTGAAATAACATCATTTTCTTCTTTTTCACTCGCATCATCTAAATCTGAATGAAGACTTTCTTCTTCATCTGAATCATAGTACTCTGTTCCGTACCCAGAAGCATCCACCATTAGAGGATCAACTGATGATGGAGTTTGAGAGTCAATGTCTAATTGAGAGGTTTCTTCAATGTTAGTTCCAATTTTGAGTCTATGTCTCGCTGAAAATTCCTTTAAATTTCTTCTTGCATTAACCAATTCAAAATCATCATCGTCACTCGACTGTTCAGCATCCACCAAATTACATGCATCATCATTCTCATCATCCAAATCCCTACTTTCACCCTCAACCTAATTGCCATCACCATCGGCATTTCCAATTATATTTTCAAGCACATTATTGGCCACATTGTTAACACTTTCCATATTCACATCAAACAAACCTCCAGTTTCCATATCAATTCCCCCTATCTTAGCAAGCGTTTCTTCATCATCGACATGCTCAACATACAATTCAATATTTTCAGAGTGAAGATGATAATAAAATTGATCTATCACATCGGAGTTATCCCATAAGTACCTAAGGGTTACTCCATCTTCAAGAATATTACTTCCAGGAACTCTATAAAAGAGTTTTTCTATTTTATGCCCACACAGAACCTCAATAGCTTCAATTATGTTGGTTAATGAACCCTTACTTAAGTCTACTTCAACAACATCAACCCTTCCATCTACGTATTCTAAGGGCGGTCCAACTTGAAATTTACTTCCAAAGAAAACAGTGACATAAACTTTATTGTTGCCTGTTGGACCTACAAAGAAATAAAAACAAATAGCACTTTCAATCGTAAAATTTCAACTAAAAACTACTAATGACTTCACTTGTAAAAAGAAATGGGTAGGGTAAACATACCCATGTTGATGGATGACCTTGAGAGTAGTCAACCCTCCAATAAACTCATTCCAAAGACAAGCTTCAGCGAACCAAAGATCGGCAAAAAAAGGAGCTGAAAGTGACAAAAGAACCGAACTAATTTAGAAGAAAGGAAGTCATCAAATTTTACAGCAGGAACACATCTCACAGATTGATTTAGCACAAAACTACATCACTTTACTCTTGTGATGTAAGCATTGCCAAGAGATTTCCTTCATTTTAGCTTTTTATACTAGATGGCTCTTAGGCTATTATTCTGCCATTAATTCGAGATGTCAATCGACAATTTTCAATTTTTTTACTCAAAAAGATAGACTAAAATGCAACTCAGCAGAAACATGTATAACAGATTTCATCTCCCGGTGACAGAAAAGGTACATTTTCATTTTATATATGCTGCTTTCCGATTTTATATTAATCAGAGCAGCCTCCATATTTCAGGTCACTAAACAATCATCATGCATATAAACTCAGCTTGTTGTCAGGTAGCTGTTTCCTACTTGATATGCTGCCAAGGGATGATCTTACACATGCAGGCTCTCGTTGGTTTGCATCCAATAAGATTAGTCAAATCTACTTCACATAAATATTTTAAGAGAAAAAGATATTTGTTTCATGAATTGCTATGTCTCCAAAACAAGAACTGATGAACTTACTTCAATTTCACGAACACGGGACTCATTTACAAGTTGCTGCTGAAGTTTTTGCTGTACTGTTCAACAGAGCAAGCGGAGGAGCGGCCATTGGTGTTGACCGGCGGTGGCGAGGACATCATAAGGTGATGGAAGAGGATAACCGTCCAGGAATTGTCCAGAACTCAAGCATAAATCCCGTTTCTTATAAGGGAAATCGATTGTGAAGCTCGGTCATAGTGAGTGCCTCCATTGTCGACGCCGCTCGATCCACCACCAAGGCTCTTGTGGGAGTGTCGTACGTACTCGCACTAGCGTTTGACGAAGAACTGCAACTCGCGAGGCATCGGTGATCTACGTCGAGATTTGGGGCTTAGGGTTGCGTTATTTCGGATGGGGAAGAATGGATGGAAGAAAAATGCAAGGGGAGAATGTCGCGCGTACTCGCACCAGCATTTGACGAAGAACTGCAACTCGCGAGGCGCCGGTGATCTACGTCGAGATTTGGGGCTTAGGGTTGCGTTATTTCGGATGGGGAAGAAGGGATGGAAGAAAGACGCAAGGGGAGATGTTGTAAAAAAAAACGGAGGGGCAGATGTCGTCGTTTTGAGTATGGGCAATATCCACAAAACTATGTCGGTTTGTTGACTTGCACCATTTTTCTTGCCCTAGTTGCCACGTAGGAGAGAGAAAGTATTAAAATAAGCCAAGTTAGCAATTTCCGTTAATATAAACTAACGGGGTTAATGGAAGGACTTAATTGAACCAACTTGACAAGTTTTAGGACTTGATTGCACTTTTTGTAAGTTTTAGGACTCAATTGCACTTTGTTGACAAGTTTTAGGACTTCTGCTAAACATATCCCTTGATTATATATGTAGATGACATGATCATCACAAGGGATGACCTTGAGGAGATCACAGAACTTCAAAGGAAACTGGCAAATGAGTTTGAGATGAAGAACTTGGGGGGCCTGGAATATTTTTTGGGTATTGAAGTGGCCAGATCAAAGGATGGTATATTCTTATCTCAACGAAAGTATGTGTTGGACTTGTTGGCTGAGGTGGGGATGTTTGATTGCAAACCTGCTGATACCCCTATAGTACATAATCATAAACTTGGAGGTTTCCCTAATCAGGTGTTGACCAATAAGGACCGATATCAAAGGTTGGTAGGGAGATTAATTTATCTATCGCACACTCGGCCTGACATTGCATATGTTGTAGGAGTTGTAAGTCAATTTATGCACGCTTCTAGTGAAGAGCATATGAATGTTGTAGTTCGGATTTTACGCTACTTGAAGTCAGCACCAGGGAAAGGACTATTCTTTGCGAAGAATAATCACCATGAGGTGGAAAGATTTATGGATGTTGATTGGGCTGGCAATACCTCGGATAGGAGATCGACGTCAGGCTACTTCACATTTGTGGGAGGAAACTTGGTTACATGGAGGAGCAAGAAACAGAAAGTAGTAGCTTTGTCAAGTGCTGAAGCTGAGTTTCGAGGGATGGCTAAAGGACTATTTGAGCTTTTGTGGCTAAAGAAGTTGTTGACAGAACTTGGTTTTCCACCTAAGTCAGGAATGCAATTGTTTTGTGATAATAAGGCCGCGATTCAGATTTCCCACAACTCGGTTCAACATGACCGCACTAAACATGTTGAAGTTGATAGGCATTTTATCAAGCAAAATCTAGATGATAGGGTGGTGATTTTTTCATTTATCAAATCTGAAGACCAGTTGGCGGACATACTTACAAAGGTTGTATCGAGTCGAGCATTCCATAGCTCACTTGTCAAGCTGGGTATCAAAGATATTTTCTCACCAGCTTGAGGGGGAGTGTTAATATGAGCTGTCAATTAGGGCCTCAATAGGAGAGTTTTTCTATTTAAGATCTTTGTATATATGTATCTCCTGATTTGTAGGAGATTCTAGGGTGGCTTACGTCGGTGTATATATGTGTGGTTATATTCTTGTAAAAAGAGTAGAACACAGAAGGAAAAAAAATCGTTTATTGGTCAACACATAGAGCCCACAATCTAGACCGTGAAAAGCTGCATAAAAATTTATTAGTAGGCAATGAGGCCCTTTGACCTTGTGCTAAGTCACTAATACAGACACGGCACATGTGTGAATTAAAAATAATCCGACCCAAATTGATGCATTTGATCCGTTTTGACTAATCTATATGCATTTAGAAATTTAGAGACTCAAATCTAATCAAGCCTGTACCCAATCTAGACCAACTTGACCCACATTATTAAAACAAATAGATAATGCTACATACCGTGTAAAAGATAAGATTTTTAATAGTTTTATAAGGTTCCTAATAAGATTTTCAACTTGTTTGTGACTTTTTCTTTATTGTAAAATTTTCCAGTTTCATAATGAAGTGTTTGATATTTCTTAAAATCAATAAGTCAATAAATATCGATATGTAAAATCATACACTAATTTTCACGATTTTCTAGAGCTTGAAAGATCATAAATTTTTTAACAATTTTTCAAATTTAAGAAAGATGATCATAAATAGAAGACAAAACCAGAAAATAATTTGCCCCACCTGAAAATCCCCAACCTGGACTTGCAGGCAAATGAAGAGCGAAGCAAAACGCCCTCCTCCCTTTCAGACCTCAAGAACACATATTTTTCCATGTTTGGACCATCTCCCATTCTTTGCTCTAAGCAGCTGAAGTGATGCACCACCAAGTGCCATTTCTTCACTCAAAGAAGAGGAAGCTGCTAGCACATGAACTTGACCTCGCCGATGTGCTTGTCACCGAATATCACACCCTCTTGGAACGGATCGACGTGCAGGAAGGCGCGGTTGTAGTCCCTGAGGGAGATCTCCCTAAGGTTGAATCACATCTCACGCTTTCACTTGGGATTGTCGTCGCATTCCTTGACAATCGGAGTTTGTTTCTGCTGGTTTTGGCTGAGATTCTTGCTGGGGTCGTCGCTGATGACGGAGGCTTGTGCGTAAATGTAGGCGATGGGAGCGATGGCGACGCGGATTGGTTGGGATCCTCAGCGGTGTTGCAATAGGTGGAGAAGAGAGGAGTGAGCCACCTTCAATAGAGACCGCAGGTAGGTTGGGCTTTAGACCATTAAAAACCCAAATTTTAGTAGACTTTGTTACTCAAATCTATATCAATCCATTTAGCAAAGTCTAGCTAATTTCCTTAGATTGTCATCTAATAAAACCTATAAATAGATTCCATGTACTCTTTTCTATATAAACATAGAAATATACATGCATTGTTAAGACACGTCTTCGCACGGTAACTCTTGCTCAACAAAGAAATAGCCACGCTATTCATATTGGTCATGTTACTATTCCAACAGCAAAGTTGACCGTAAAAGATGCATGTTGTTAGCCTCCAATTCTCGACTTTGCACTTCTTGTTCCAAGAAGCCAACCCCATCACCAAACTCGCTGTCATCGGACGATCAACATATTAAAATCTCATCATTAGCAGAAGCCTGGAGCCAACACACACACCCCATGTGTAGCCACGCCATGAATCCACCATGCCCGATGCTATGCAAGTCTGGTTTCGACCATTTCCTATGTGATTTCATGGTGATCGAAGATTTCGAGAAATTGTTGGGATTATTTTTCAAACTCAAGCTGATAATTTGTTTCGACTCACCTAGTATTTGAGGAGATATTGGAGATATTTATCTATCTTCTATAAATATTTAAGATATTTTCTCTGATTTTCCATATCTATTTTGATTATGCATATCTAATTTGATTTTTTAAGCCCCCGCCAAAAAAAAAAAATTGATTTTTAAGATAGTCATCTATTAAAACTATAAACAAGCTCCAGATGCTCTTTTTATGCAGACATAGAAATATACAAAAAATTCCACAATTTCTCTTCCGTTGCATTATTCTTAACTTCAGTAATCATGATTAGTGATGGTTATTACTTTCTTAAACTTCGAATTAGTCTAATTCCCCATATCCTAATCCATAAATCAACGGTGGTTGCTGAATATATAACCCAAGAACCATGTCCCATGGATATTATCTAGCTTCGATAAACAAACAATAGACTTCTAGGGGAGAGAGAGAGAGAGAGAGATTTTGATTGAACCTAACAGCTATAATTGCTAAGGCTTAGGTCTAATTAATATCGACTTTGGTGTCACCTGTCACGTCCAATGAAGAACCTAAAATCGAGTGCGTTAGAATATTCGAATATGATAACTTAGTTTTCCACTTGTATCATTTGCTGGGTGGCAAGTCATTATCCCCGAAGTGCTAGGGTTCTGAGGAGGGGCCCTTGACTTTACTATGCGACTGGGAATGGGGTTGGCAGGATGAGATGGTATGAAGGGCGTTGACTTATTCATCGTCTGATCAAAGGACATTTCACTCCATCACATGCATATACACTTCAAGATTAAGTAGGCGAGGCCTTATCTCAACAGCGACTCCTAGCCTTCCAGAGGATTTGCATTAAAAAATGGTATAAGAAAATTTAACTCTTATATTTGGTTAATTTGGTGAAGCCAGGAATTCGGACCATTTTCATTTCTTTTTTCGAGGGAGGAGGGTACCAGGTTGGAGGCGAGCCGACCATTACCTTCGACGAAAAAGCTTGTTCTGAGTTTCATAAAATGTTCAGTTATGTTTTTTAAGCATTTTGTCTTTTTAGTGTACATTTATCGAAGAGACTATAGGAGGAAAAAAGCCACTCGGCCACCAATGATTTATGCACTTGCCAATATAGAATGAAATGGTTTCGACCTTCCAAATTACTTTATTTTTTTAAGATTAAGAATAATATATTGGGCATAAAGTGAGAGTAGGTCCCGCACCACATCCGTCTCTCCCCTACCTTGGGGATGAAAGTGTAAACACCAAATGCACATTACTTTACATATATAAATAAATAAAATGCGGCCATATATATATATAACGTGGAATATCATAAATGGCCGCATTTATTAAACTCTGGTGCCTAACCACCCCTAATTCCACCACCTACTTAAAAAGCTCAGATTCTCCTCCTGCCTCCATCTCTATATAACCTTCCTCAACTCTCCAAAATTTCAAAACGCCTCTGTTCTATCAAAACATCGTCTCAAAAAAGAGGAAAAAAAGAGGTCAGAGATCAAGATGGGTTCGATTCCGAGCGAGACACCGGTGGCTCCGACCCAAGTCCCCGACCAGTGCGAAACCATGTTATACGCCATGCAACTCGTTAGCGCGGCCGAGCTGCCCATGGTCCTCAAGACGGCTCTCGAGCTCGATGTCCTTGAGATCATGGCCAAGGCTGGGCCTGGCGCGTGCCTCTCTCCCAGTGAGATCGCGTCTCAACTCCCGACCAAGAACCCGGATGCGCCCACAATGCTCGATCGGATCTTGCGCCTCCTTGCGACCCACTCCGTTGTCACGTGCACCATGCACAAGCTCCCCGACGGCCGAGCCGAGAGGCTCTACGGGATCGCTCCGGTTTGCAAGTTCTTGACCAAGAACGAGGATGGTGTTTCGGTCGCCTCTTTGTGTCTCATGAACCACGATAAAGTCCTCATGGAAAGCTGGTTAGTGATTAGATACACAGACATACACCTACATCATATTCTTCCTCATTTTTGCACTACTAATCATTTGGCACCCGCACCAAATAGTTATAATCTCCAACGCATTAGACTCAATCAATCACGATATTGAAGGCACACGCGCAACACATAATCTTCTGCGAAACTATTCTTTTGATGATCTTTTCTTTTGTTAGTCATTTTGTTTGGTTGGCGTAGACAACAAATTGAACGGAAAAACCTCGTAGGATTGTTCATCAATAAATGTGACTAGTCACCGACATTACACTCTATTAGCATTAGGCGACGCTAAATTAACTCTCTATAATCAGTTAGTAGCGTTGACTTCATTTGGTAGGTAGACATTTCAAGATAATAATGCCGGACGTCACCTAAGAAATGCACGATCATGGAAAAAGGCAAATTGACTCGATATTAAGGGTGAGCATATCGGACCAATAGGACTGGGAATGGCTCGGATCAGACCGAACTGGTTGGTTTGGTCTAGTTCCCAAAAGCGTCGATCTGATTCACAGTTCCATAAAAATGGAACCATTGATATTCGGTCTGGTTCCTGGTTCTGGGGGAGAACCAAATCGGATTGGACTAGCTTTTTATATATATATTTTAATTTATTAAAAATAGCAATAAACCCTAAAATTGTAATAACTATGGTATTTTTTTAATTTTTCAATTTTTTTGCTAAGTGGCTGGCTTCATTGAACAAGACTAGACCAATCGGTCAAGTCCAATCCCTAGTCCCAAAAAGAGAATCGGAAATCGATTATCCCTATTTGGTATTGTAATATCTTGATGTAGATGTTGAAAAGTAACTAAGATGTCAAAATCCATAACAGCATGATTTAGCCCGTAATATGAGAATCGAATATTTTGTTTAAGCTTCATATTATTAATCATTGATGCAATTATTAAGCGATCACTTACTCATAAAGGTCCAGCGTAACTTTGATCAATAATCATCACCAAATAGATTCACGGTCGAAGTTATATATACATCAAGAGAAAAAAATGCCGAATCGACCAAGATTTTTGACCTAAATAATGCAGGTACCACTTGAAAGATGCAGTTCTTGAAGGAGGAGTCTCCTTCAACAGAGCCTATGGAATGAATGCATTCGAATACACCCGTACCGATCCGAGATTCAACAAAGTATTCAACAAAGCCATGTCTGATGTTTCGACCATCACCATGAAAGAGGTCCTTGAGACGTACAAAGGCTTCGACGGCCTCAAGTCGGTGGTCGATGTAGGCGGTGGAAATGGCACCGTCCTGAACATGATTGTCTCCAAGTACCCCTCCATTAAGGGCATCAACTTTGATTTGCCTCACGTCATTGCCAATGCTCCATCCTATCCCGGTACTTATATTATATTCCACAAATCACTCTATATCACTTCATGTTAATTATATTGTATGCACGATTAAAACTAAAATCGCCTTAGAGACATTAAATTATCATCAATGCGTGTGTGGTAATATATAATTGAAAAGCTTATTCCCTATGCTAATCGATATTGACTTCCTCAACTATATGACTACAATCTTTGAGTTAGGCGTCGAGCATGTTGGAGGAGATATGTTCGTTAGTGTTCCTACAGGAGATGCAATTTTCATGAAGGTTAGTTCAACTTATATTACCACTCTTATCTGCCAATTAATTGAAATGTAAATGATGATAACTTCTTGTTTCTAATTCGCCATGGAAATTGATGCGTTTGCGACATGTAGTGGATATGTCACGATTGGAGCGATGAGCATTGCCTGAAGTTCTTGAAGAATTGCTACAACGCCCTCCCTGAGCACGGGAAGGTCATAGTGGCCGACTGCATCCTTCCCGAACTCCCGGACACGAGCTTCGCGACCAAGGTAGCCTTTCATGCCGACCTGATCATGATGGCGCACAACCCCGGCGGGAAAGAGCGGACGGAGAAGGAGTTTGAGGCACTGGCCAAGGCAGCGGGGTTCAAGCGCTTCCACATCGCGCGCGTTGCCTTTGATCACGTCATGGAATTCCTCAAGAACTAAGGGTAGATTGAGCCAATGGGTCCGAATGTGGAGACGTATTGGACGATGAAGGATGATTTTTAGCTTCTTGTGATTAAGAAGAGCATAACAAAAATGATGGACCGAATGTCGACTTATTTTACTTTATGATGTGATTGGAGAATGCAAAAGATGTTATGAACAATTCAGTTGCCCAATTTCAAATTCCAATCCTAAGTTGTGTCAAATATTACCGAATGCCTTCGCATGCCAGCGTGATTCAATGAGACTGAAAGCTCATTATGCATGCATTTAATACGCCCAAAATGAATGGATGAACATTAGTGTTTAAAAGTTGCCATTTGCATGTGCTGAGCAAATCGGAAAAATGGTATGAAAAAGTGTTTTAGGGGTCTCTATGATTGTTGTATGTGACCAACCAATCATTTAATCCCCGTGGCATGCATCTCATTTTATGTGACGCTTAAATTTTGAAATCACTCGCCTTGTATTGACTTGTGACACACCACGTGATATTGTCAGATAATACGTGGTAGGTAGAGAACATCACAATTTATCGCTAATCATGATCAGTGATAGAATTTTAAATTTAGATATGAATCGGAGGGCATAATGATTATTGTATTAAACATTGAATTAGTATACGTCTCCATATTTGGAAAAATAAAACAAAGGTGAGTGCGTATATGTACGCATATAACGTTTATTTCTCCATAACCCAAGATTCGTCTCACATGATTATCATTGCCATTGATAAACAAAGACTAAACTCTCTTGTCATTGAAAGGAGAAGTATGACTTAACATTTATATTATCGGCACCGGACATGTTTGTATTTTTTGGCCATGCCTTTGTACACGTTGACTTCACACTTTTCTACGAAAATTTTTGCATTAATAAACTAAAAATCATTGAGGTATAAAGTGAACTAGGTATCTTAGTTATTCAATGTTTTATACAATCACTGCAAGATTCTTCTTTGCATTTGCATTTGATATGGACAGAGGATTATGTAATTTCTGTGTATTAGATGTGTCTAATGAAAAGTACATGATAGACTATCTTAGATGACTATATAAAGTAATCAAATCAAGTATGATCAATTAGTTATATGCACAATCATGAGAGATATGAAAAATATTCTAAATATATTTTTTTAAATATCCTGTATTTCTAACTCTTTTCAAACTCAAGGTTTGGATAATAAAATCCAAAAAATCCCGATGGATTGCCCAAGCAGTTCAATGTGCTGAAGAAAGAATCGGCTGAGCTGACGTTGCAACTTACGTGGTTGTTATCTGTTGTCGTAGCTACTATGCAAGCCATGTGGCTGGAGGCTAACATCACGGCAGTTCTGGTGATGGTGTTCGTTTGTGGATTGGCGAAGAAATGCGCCCAGTACGGCTGGCGTCCTTATAAACACCATGGAGAAAGCGAGTCAGATGGAGGCGTTCGTCTGCAGACAGAAACGTGGCCTGTGTGTTGAAACCAAAAGAACAATATTTACAACTTATGACTTTATCCCTTCATATAAAAATTCAAGCTCACAAACGCCAATCATAACATTTGATAAATAAGACATAACAACCCGCAAATGTCAATGCGAGGATTTAATGAAGAAAACAAAACAGCCCCATACGTAGTTATCATAAACACGAATTAAACACACAACAAAGTAACATAAGTCTTCAGTAACTTTCAGTCTAGAATTCCGTAGTAAAAATGCAACCACCCTAAAATCATAATTTTCTTGATTTATCTTTGTCCTCTATCATTGATGAATCTAAAGCGTTGTCAACAATAATCAGTTTTACTGTTATTTCAACAATGTGAGGCGGTTGTTGTTACAAGCTCTGTGGATAAACATGGCCGATGTGGCTGGCATTATAAACAAACAAACCTGGTGGGCACTTCCTCAACTAACAGGTTCTGCAGACTATAGGTTAACAGAACACCCCACGTTGGCTTTGAACGAGACAGAAATGTTGAAGATTGATACTGATATTAGTAATTATTGAAAAAGAAGATGAAATGAAATTGGAGAATTGTACTCGAGTGTGAACGTTGGTGTGCAACGGGTGCAATCTTAGTATGATCTAGCTTATGATAAGAATTATGCGGGATAGGAAACCGTGGATTTTCTATATAGGCTTTATTAGAAGACTATTTAGGGTAACCAAATCAAGTACAAATAATGAAAATATGCACATGAGCATATGAAGAATCTCCTAGATGTATGAGAGAGAGAGAGAGATGCATTTCCACGTGGACTTACCACATCAACTAAGTTATTGTCATATGTCATCTAATTTAGCAATTTCACTATAAAATTTGACGGAAATTAATGGATGATCAATATGTCATGAGTGTATCAAATTTGTTTTTCGATGACTCAAAAATTAATTTGAGTTTAATTTGTCACAAGGTGAGGGTGGCTAGCTTGGCCTAGATTTTGGTGAGCGTCACCCGCTCCCTCACCCTAGGAAACGCTAGCTATCGCCCAGGGTCAGCAACTGTCTCTGACCCCATTAAGGCCTCGCTGGCCCAAGGTGTTAGTTGACGACCCTGACTAGGCTAAGGCGAGGCCTCGTTAACCCTAATTGAGGCTCCCCTATATCTAGATTGAGGGTGTCCAAATTTGGGTGACGCTTGTCTTTGCCCGGGGTTGGCAATGGTTGTTGGCCCTTGGCGAAAGCCCATGTCGTCCATAGGGAGGGTGGCCGACTCAACAAATTTGGGTTGAGCTCACCACCCTTGCCCAGGGCTGGAGAGCTCCATTGGCCCCTTTGGTAATGGGGGCGGCGACGACGCTTGCTGAAGAGGCCCTTAGCTTTTGTTTGTTTTTTCCCCAGTTTTTTTTTTATTTCAAATTAATTATTTTCCTTTTCTAGTTTTTTAAAAGTAATTTAAGTATAATTTGGAGAAGAAAATAATAATATGAAAAATACATGAGTAAAAATAATTAAAAAATGTACGTCAGTATTTTTCGTTAGCCAAATTGACAATGTTAATAGAAATACTTGATTGTACTAATTTGATAAGTTTTCTAATTTGATTGCATTTTTTAAAAATTTTAATATTCAATTGTACATTTGTGATAAGTTTTAGATCTTCTAGTACATTTATCCCCTAATTAATCGTATTTACATGAGATTTTTGTTAAAATATTGACATAAAATTATGTGACTCACAAAATGACGTGCAATATGAGAGATGCATGTTATGGGACTAACTAATGCGATCGATATTACCTAGATGACAATTTTTATTAATGGAAATTTTAGATTGACCTAAACCTATATGCAATTTAAAATTAACAGGCATTGCTTTAAGTATGAAAGCTCTAAACTATAAATTATGCATGTGTCCCAAATTCTAAATATGCATGCGATATATATGATACACAATACATATGCAATGGTTAATAAATTTTAAGAGTCATTAAATATACATCTTACTCAGAGTTTTGTTGATATGATTTAACAAGATATTATTTTTATGCAATAAAGACTTATCTAACCGATCATACATAATAAACCATATTATAAAACACAAACGATAAATAGGACAATATTAGGGATCCGACCTTTACGCATAAAGGTCCGGCGCCCTGAGATATCTTAATCAATTGAAGGGAGTAATAAAATAACCTAAGGTTTTATTACTAAATAACATCCATATGGAAGTATAAGATAAAATTAAACTATGGCATACATTTAAAAAAGCTTTATTACCTTGATTTGATTAACCTAACCTAAGATGTCCAGGCAAAGCAAGCAAGGGCAGCCAAGACTTGTAGGGACTAGCAAGGAGGAGTGTGACTGCAGGAGCTATGGGCAATGACAGCTATAGAGACCTTCTTAAAAGTGAACCCTTGAAAGGAAAACTAAAAATTATTAAGTCCGAAGAATTAGCATAGACTCTCTTAAGTCCTCTTAATTGCAACTTGGTACTCAATTGAACATACAATTTTCTTACGTTTTGGAGTCACCATTAATTAGTTAAGGTCGATTAGAAATCCAAATAAAATATGAGAAATACTTTAATTCTGTGAATTAGGGATTTGAGACTTGATGACTCTAGATTAATCTAACGCTCTTCATCACTCTTTCTCTTTATTTTCAAAAATATTTTACGAGCAATCTTGGTTGATTTTTAGCCTAAATGATTAACAAACAAGAGTGATTATGCGGGTGCGCAATCAATAATTTAATACTTAATAATCAAGGTATTATATAAATTACTAGAATAGGCAATAACTCAAATACCTCAAGCTAGCAAAGCATAACCTTATCAAGGTTAATTTCCAAGTGTCTGCAATATGTTAATTAAGAAGGCATGTCTAGTCAAAACATAATTTCTAAATGCTTATGCAATCCTTAATTGTTTCCTTTTTTCGGTTTTTTTATTGTTTATAAAAACTAAACTATATGCTATCCTAATCTAAATTTATTATGCATAAATTTTTAAACTAATGACATGTGACATGACATAATTTTAATGATGGGCAAAAATAATGTACTAAATTAACGTGACGTGCAATGTGACTTATATGACCCTAATTATTAAATTACATGGAAATTATGACTTGGTAATGGCAGGTTGTCAATAATGACGCAGCAATGATATGGCAGTGGCAATTATGTGGCAATGACGTGGCAATAATAATTTAATTAATTATATGAGACGTATGCATATATTTATTTGTGATTTTCTTTTAAAATCAAGGTAAGAAACTCCCTGAATATGTAATTACCTAATTCAAAATAGGAAATAATTTAGATTACGTCCTATTCTAAATTAGATAATTTCCTAATTAACTACATATTTCCCAAAAATGCAATTCTAAGTAGGAAACTATTACTAAGTAATGACTTAATGATTTATCCATAAATTTGATTGATAATGTCAAAAAAGAACCATTTCTTGAAAATTTCTTTGTTTGACAAAACATTTTTTGATGGGAGTAATATCTACAATAAATAATTATAGTGTCTTAACTTACATGAAAAATCTACAATCAACAAAAACTAAGCATAAAAAATTTAGTTATGATAAGTAGATCCTACATGGATATAACAAAAAAAAAAAGAAGAAGGAAAGTAGGGTGGATTAATCATATATATATACACACCAGAGAATATCATTAATGGCCAGATTTATTAACCTCTTGAGCCCAACCAAATCCCCTAAGTCCACCACCATCTAGAAAAGCTCAAACTCTCCTCTTGCTCCATCTCTATATAAACCTCTTCAATCCCTTCCAAAATTTCAAAACACCTTCCATCCTATCAAGACATGGCCTCAAAAGAGGGAAAAGAGAGGTCAGATATCAAGATGGGTTCGACATCGAGTGAGAACCGGGTGGCTCCGACCCAAGTCCCTGACGACGACGAAACCATTTTATTTGCTATACAACTTGGTGGGGTGGCCCCTCTGCCCATGGTTCTCAAGGCGGCTCTCGACCTTGACCTCCTTGAGATCGTGGCCGAGGCCGGGCCCAGCGCACACCTCTCTCCCCACAAGATAACGTCACAACTCCCGACCGAGAACCCCGACGCGCCCATGATGCTGGATCGGATCTTGCACCTTCTCGCGACCAACTCCATCGTCACGTGCACCTTGCATGAACTCCCTGAGGGGCGGGCCGCGAGGCTCTAAGGGGTCGCTCCAGTTTGCAAGTTCTTGACCAAGAACGAGGATGGTGTTTCGTTCGCCCTTATGAGTCTTCTGAACCACGATAAAGTCCTCATGGAATGCTGGTTAGTGATTACATACATAGATATACAACTGCATCATATTCTTCCATATTTTTGCACTACTAATCATTTGACACCAGCACCAAATAGTTATAATCTTCGCTCTAGGACGTCAATCACGATATTGAACACACGCACAGCACGTTCTTTTTATATTTGATGGGTCGAGTCTGCTAAACTTTGCTTTTGATGATGTTTTTCTTTCGTAACCAATGGAACATAAAAGCCTCGTAGAATTGTTCATAAAGGAATGTGACTAGTTGCTGACATTACACATCATTAAAGCTAGAATCGCCTTAGAGACATTAGATTATCGTCGATGCATGTGTGATAATAATTTCCTATGCTAATTGATTTTGCCTTCCTCGAATAAATGACACGGGGGAGATATGTTCGTTAGTGTTCCTACAGGAGATGCAATTGTCATGAAGGTTGGTTCAACTTAAATGACCACTCTATCTGCCAATTAATTGGAATGTAAAATGATAATTTCTCGTTTCTAATTCGCCACGTTAATCGATGCGTTTGCGACATGTAGTGGATATGCCATGACTCTGGTGATGAGCATTGCTTGAAGTTCTTGAAGAACTGCTACAACGCCCTCTCGGAAGATGGGAAGGTCATAGTAGCGGAGCGCATCCTTCCCGAGCTCCCGGACACGAGCCTAGCGACCATGTTAACCTGTCAGATCAGCCTGTCAGATCGACATGCTCATGATGGCATACTACCAGGGGGGAAAGAGCGGTCGGAAAAGGAGTTCGAGGCGTTGGCCAAGGCCGCGGGATTCAAGGGTTTCGGCGTGGCGTGTGCCGCCTACGATCACATCATGGAATTCCTCAGGAATTAAGGCTGTTTTGAGCTAATGCGACGGAACAGGTAGACGTATTGGATGATGGAGAATAATATCTTAGCTTTTTTTTTTTATTAGCAAGAGCATAATAAAAGGTAGACCGAATGGTAAAGCGATAAATTTTTTTGCCAGATGCAAGTTTAAATCCCAAGTTTTGTTATTGTCTAATATTGCCGAATGCTTTTGCATACAAATTGCTATTCAATGAGACCAAAAGCTCATCATCTATGTCTTTTGGGACTGATCAGTCCCAGGATGGATAGATTCCAGACATGGAAGTTAGAACCTACCATCTTATAATCGGTTCCCAATTTTTAGAACTCAGAACCTACCTTGTTTGTTTGGAACCGATTTTAGAACCCATCTTGTTTTCCGATCCGGTCCCATAGTTTATCCAAGAACCTTTTTCTTTTTTCCTTTTTTATCTATTTTCTACAACAAAATAATATGCGCAACAAAATAATTCAAAGTAAAAGATAAATAACAAAAAACCTAATAATGTAGTCATATATAATTATAACCGATTAAAGTTTCAAATTGAAACACCACTAACATCCCAAAATCAAGATACCTGAATCAGATTAATGTCTCTGTCAGTCTTATCATTTGGAAAATGTGGAAGCTAAGCGCAAGAAAGATCATTATATAAAAGGGCCTAAGAAAATTAGACATGTGGTGGTTCACCAAGATGAGAATAACAAAGAACAAGAAGAACTCGAAGGGATTTGAGTCAAGGACCGCTAACAAAGAAAGAGAGGAAAAAGACGCAGCTGTAGCGCTCGATTCTGTTGAGCAGAGTGATGGCACACCGCAGAGAGGGAGTCGCACTAAGGAAGGGAGAGAAGACTTGAAGTCAGAGAGGAAGAATCGGGAGCGAGAGAGTCCCTGTGAAAGACGAGCCTTAGAATATCAAGGAAGAAGAAGCACCTTCAAAGCAAACAGGTAGAGTCGCGAGTGAGGGACTGAGGGAGGACCGACGAGCGACGATGAGACTAGAGGCTGAGGGGTTCCTGCGGCACACGTCGATGGCAAAGACAGGCCGCATATCGGAGGCGGTAAGCCACAAAAGAGAGGTGACAACGAGCTGGGTTGAGTTCCTTGCCGCCGATGGTGGCCACAACAAGAGACAGACCGACTGGCGATGATGGTGGCGAGGGCTCCTGCGGCGTAGCACTGGCTTGCTGCGGATAGAAGGAGAGAGAGGCGACAACGACTCAACGAGAACGGAGAAACAAGGGAGGGGAGGCTGAGGTTATAACTTACTCAACTTAGAGAAACTAGAGAAAAGTCAGAGAGACCAGGATTTCTTTACCGTAGCTAAAAACCGGTTTCAAAACCGGTCTGGTTCCAAGGATCTTCACTTGGAACCAGGAACCAGTTTTGGACTTGTTTTGCAGGTAGTCCGTTTTGATTTCCGAATAGAACTGGTCCGGTTGCACACCTTTAATACCTTTAATATGCACAAAATGAATGGATGCACACTCGTGTTTAAAAGTTGCCAAGAAAGATTGATGTCTCTTGGCATAATTCAAATTGGCATGTGCTGAAAAATGGTACGAAAAAGTGCTTTAGGCATTTGTGCGGCTGTTGTATGGGACCAATCCATTCATATCTATCTTATCCTATGTGATGCTTAAAATTTGAAATCACTCACTTTGAATTGGCTTGTTACACATCAGTGTCACTATCATGTAATACATGGTAGGTAGAATCTCACATGAAATAAGTTGTAATATGTAACATGATAGGGTAAAGTGTTAAAAAAGTCCTAAACCTTTTGTATTTGTGCCAATTTAGTCATAAACCTTTTTTTGGTGCCAATTTAGTCCTAAACATTTTTACTTAGTGTCGATTCAATTTTTTCGGGCTAATTTTGGCGGGATTTTGCTGATTGGACGTCGACCGATTGACATGGCCTGATCGGTGCTGATGTAAACAACTTTTAATAATATTTTAATATTTTTTAATATTTTTTCTTTTTCTTTTTCTTTTTCCTTCCCCTCCTCTTCTAGCCGCGCCGAGCCTCGAGGCTTGGCGACCGGCTAGAGGCGATGGCCGACAAGGTTGACCTTGGCGGGCCTCGCCGACCACCTCGCTAGTGGCCGTGAGGGCGCCCTCGCCGATCCGGCGAGGGTCAAGCCTCGCCCATGGCTAGCGAGGGCGAGCCTCGCGGCGCCGCCTAGGCCGCGATTCGATGAGGTCGAGCCTTGCCGGCCATGGGCGAGCCTCACCCTTGCTAGATTCGACAAGGGCGAGCCTTGCTAGCTCGACGCTAGGTCACCTTCGCGACCTTCGCCCGGCGTGAGGCTGCCCTCGCGGCCACCGGCGAGGGCGAGCCTCGCCGCCTAGCGTTAGGCCACCCTCGCGGCCACTAGCGAGGCGGCCGGCGAGGTTCGGCGAGGTTGACCTCGCCGGCCGTCGCCTTTGGCTGGTCGCGAGGTCCGGTGACCAGCTGAAGGAGAGGAAGGAAAAAAGAAAAAAGAAAAAGAAAAAAATTCAAAAATATTAAAATATTATTAAAAGTTATCCACATCAGCACCGATCAGGCCATATCAACCAGCCGACGTCCAGTTAGCAAAATTCGGCCAAAATTGGCCAAAAAGGATTGAATCTGCACTAAGTAAAAATGTTTAGGACTAAATTGGCACAAATACAAAAGGTTTAGGACTTTTTTAACACTTTTCCCTAGCATGATATGTATTTTCATTTATCATCCGTTATGATAGAATTTCAAATTCATAAATAAATTGAAGTGCATAATGGTTATTGTATTAAACTTAGAATTAGTGAACATATCCATATCCAGATGCATAAAACGAAAGTGAGTGCAAAAATATAAGTATGGTTAACATCTAAATTTTCGCCTAAGGTACCTTGTGCATTTGGGACTTGAAGCATTATGGTTTATAGATAACTAGCTTCCTCGTCATGTAGGTCATCCATGCATTTTATAAAAATTAGAATCGGATTTGTTGGTAATGACGTAGTTTAACTCCAAATCAAAAATACCTTTACCGTATGGCTCGGATTTGGGTTGCTTATTTTTGTGTGTGCTCTTATCATTCATTTTTACAATTTATAGAAATTGATGGCCATCCTCTAATCACTCATTTTACCTCACATTTTTATGTTGCTAACCTTGTAACTTTACCAACCACTGAACTGCCTAAGTGGCCATTCTTCTCACATGGGAAGGGGAAAGTAGGGAGTTTGATTACCCCCTTCTCAAGGGAGGCTAGGGATGGAAATGGGGACATGGACGTTTAGTTTTAAATGTGAGGCTCTATTCTCACGCTTTGCAAAAAGAAAATGTAAAAGTCTAAGAGTGAGTTGAGAGTTAGTGTAGGACAAAAAAAAGAAAAAGAAAAAGCTTGTAACTTTACCCTCATGGATTGGTGATTAAATGGGAAAAATTGAACGTGCAAGTGAGACTATTTGGGGATGCTAAGTGAGGTAACAATGGAACATTGAAATTGAACTAAATTGGTTAGATTTCCATGAGAACAATCTTAAACCAAGAAAACAATCTCTATGTCCTTATTCATTCCAGAAAACCAACGGATAAAAAACTGCACTCTTTGACTCGGACAAAGACCTCCCCCCTGTGAAGTCATTAATCATGACAGCTCAAGGAAGTCATAACCATGTTTGGACCATTCAAATAACCAGCGGAAAGGAAAGAACTGGCAGAAACTTCAAGAGACCGGCCGCTGAGCTTCAAGGAACCAGGAGTTAAATGCAAATTTTACTATAGCAGCTTCGGCTGAGTTGATTGGACAAAGAGTGAAGGGAAAGAACAACTTCAACATAAAAGGATCAATGGACAATAAGCTCCAGGACTGAAGAAAACAGACTAAAAGAAAGAAAAGAGGACAGAGTTTAAGGGGGGCGGTGACTTTCGTTGAGCAAGGAGGCAGAGCTGGAGTTCTTCCTCTTGTGGCCGTAAGTTAACGAGGAGAGGACAAGTATATAACGTCTATTTTCTCCATGACCCTAGATTCGTCTCACATGATTATTATGCCATTGATAAACAAATACTGAACTTTCTTACCTTTGAAAGGAGAAGTATAACTAACCATATTATTTTTGCCACCATACATGATTTTTTTTTTTTGGCCGTGCCTTTGTACACGTTGACTTCACACTTTTCTGCGAGAATTTTTGCACTACTAAACTTAAATCATTGAGTTGTATAAATCACTGCAAGATTATTTGTTGCATGTGCATTTTATATGTGCATTCATTAATATGAATAAAAACAGAGAGATAAAAAATATGTGGAACAGAGAACTGTTGAATTTATGTGTATCTAATGGAAAGTACATAAGCCCGTGTTAAGGTAATTAAATCAAGTATGATCAATCAAAATATGCACAATCGGAGATATGGAGACTTCACGGATACATATACAATCATGGGAGATATGGACAATATCTTAAATATCTTTAGAAAATATCCTAAATATCTCTAGCACTCAAACTTAAGGTGTATAGAAGTAAACTTGACCCGATGGATTGCCAAAACGGTTTAGTGTGCCGAAGGGAGATATTGTAATCTCTACTTATGTGTTCTTTATGTTTGTTGTAGCTACTATGCATGATATGTAGTAGGAGGCTATCCTAGCAATGAGTCTAGAGACCGTGCTCATCTGTGTACTGGCAGAGAAACACGGCCGATGGGGTTGGTGTTGTTATGAACACCATGGAGAAACGCGATCAGTGCTGCTAGCATTATCACAAAATAGATTGGCTAGACATGCATTCTTAATTTACACATTGCAGATATTTGGAAATTAACCTCGATGAGGCTGTGCTTTGCTAGCTTGAGGTATTTAAGTGATTGCCCTAATCTAGCCATTTATTTAATGTTTCGATTATTGAGTGTTAAATTATTAATTGCACATCTGCATGATCACTTTTACATATTAGTGGCTTAGGCTTAAAATCAGCTAAGAATGCATGCAAAAAAATTTTGAAAAAAAAAAAAAATATGTATTGAAATAGCATTAGATTAATCTAATGTAACCAAGTTCTCGAATTTATTGAATCTCTGGTTTATAGAATTAAAAATATTATCTCATACTCTACTTGGGTTTCTCATTGACTCTAATTGATTAGTGATAACTCCAAAAGGCAAGAAAATTGCAGGTTAAATTGAGTACTAAATTGCGATTGGTAAGGCTTGTGAGAGTTTGTGTTAAGTCTTTGGGTTTAGTAGTCCATTAGCTTTCCCTTGTGTGATTCACCTTTGGGAAGCTTGCAAAATTGGCAAGGAGTCCAGGAAAGCCACCGAGCTTGCTAGATCGGTGAGGGTGACTGAGGAGGCGTGACGAGGCTTTGCTAATTGCGTCAAGAGTTGGAGGGACGCTGGTGACTTGACTTGAAGTGTTGGATGCTTGACTGGGAACGACAATAGACGACTTTTGGGCACAACGAGGATCGCTCGATTGGAAGAGGCGGCCCACGTCAATTTGGTCAATTTTTTTAATTTTTCTTTTCTTTCCTTCTTCCTCCGCCAATTGCTTGGCCTTACCAGCCCTCTCTTAAGGTGAGTCACCAGCCATCATTAAGATTTAGCGATTGGTGGAGAAAGAAGGTTAAAAAAGAAAAGCAAAAAATATAAAATAATATTAAATTTAAAAAATAATTATCCACATCAAAGTTAGCCAGGCCATGTAGAACAACTAGCATTCACATTAACGAACTCGGGCCAATTTTGACTAGAATGACTATAATTGACAAATCGTTAAAATGTTTAGGATTTAATTGACCAAATTAAAATGTGTATGACCTAATTGACATTCATGCAAAAGCACATCACACATGCAATACCCAACTTCTAAAAAATACAAATACCAAATATTCATTCTATATCTACTATAGTCATCGCACATTGCACGTGCAATATCATGTCTTTTTGTTGCCCACTCTTTCCCTCCCTTCTCCTCTTTTCATATTGTTTGTATCTTATTTCTTGACTTTAAAATTCGACATCTACATTTATTTCTTGCAAAAAAGGATTGGTAGGGTCAACTCCCATAATGAAATTATGCATAATACAACACATCAACTTGAGTATCAGAAGCCCAAGGGCTTCGACATCTAATAAACTGAAATGCCTTTTCAGACCCCAAATGCCCTTTCTACCGAGGACTGTAAAGAGAAATGGTAATAATTGAACAACTCTTCCTCATTCTTACATGGGCGGTCTTGAAATTCCTAGTTGTGATATCGAATCACACGATTTGGAGAAATACTTCTCTGTTGGATGCCATGTCCAGCATCAACAAGGTAATATTTACCCACCAATTTATTTTAAGTTTGACAGCATAACTCAGGAAAGTAGGGTATATACCTTTAGGAAATTAACGAGACAGGTTTAGATTCAATTACAAATGGATTTTCTTTTAAGCTAAAAATTACAAATGGATTCAAGCCATTTACGCTTGGTTCTTGAAGAGCTCAAGACAGTGTTCTTGATCCAAGTTTCTGCTCCAGAACTTCTTGTAGTACTCCGCATATGTGAAGTCCCGATAAACGGGCCCACACCCGTTGTCTAGGAGCGACACGGGTGAGCTAATCAACGCGTCGTCGCTCGGGCAAAGAAACGATGCGATCGACATTCTTGGCTTGTCGGCATTCACTATGGCGCGGTGCCACACACTCTTGTACCTCCCATTACTCAATGCCTGTGATACAGCATCGACATTAACAGCATCGATGAATCTATGACCAACTTTCGAAGGGACTGAGATTAAAGATATTTGAGGATATTCAAGAAATAGTAACAATATTATCAGAAATCATAAGGTACTTCTTTAACGCATTTAATCTGGGGAGGCGGGGCCCCAACACCTTCTCCCCCACCTAGGTATGTCTCTGTACACGTTCATTTCTAAAGTTTTCTTCTTCGACAGAACATCTTGACAAAAACTATAGTCGGGTGAGCAACATATTGAAAGTCTTAGATATAAATCACAATCGATAAGGATTTCAAATCCATTTTTGATTGGCCAAGTTGACATAATTTTAATGGTGGAGACTACATTCGATCCCTAATGTTCGCATGATTTATATGATATGAGTGACTCAATTTACCAAGTTAGAAGTACCTGTAATTGGTCCCCGATGTTGATGACAAAGGCATTCGGGTGAGGATTAATGGCGACCCACTTGCCATCTTTGAGGACCTGAAGGCCTGCGACATGTAGATCCTGAAGTAGAATGGTGAGTGCATTTGGGTCAGTGTGGCCTGGGAGACCGTAAGTGAGCTCTGGCTCTGGGCATGGTGGGTAGAAATTGACGGCCATGTGTTGTCCTTGTTCTCCTAGGATGTTCCTTACGGCATCCTTCTCCAACCCCAGGCTCTCCGAGATCAGCTCTTCCAGCCTGTACCCGAGACGTCGCACTTCTCGACAGTAGTTGCTCACGAACTCCCTGCCGATGGAACGTAATCAAGACACAAGTGGTTAGTAGCTCGACTAGGCCTCGATAGATGCAATCATTTACCCGTTATTTCAAAGTTTTTTTGCTAACGGGAGAGATTTGGGCATGACAGCTTAGGTACCGATCATTTGGGCCTGAAGTTTTCATGAGGGGTGGCCCATGTTCAGCCAAACTTATCCATTGATCAGCTCTTGTTCGTATCTGGGCCAATCTCGATGCAACGATATAGGAAAAGCAAGACAATCGCAATGAAAGGAAGATATTCTGGCTGGAACCCAACCGATTCATGGGCTCCTCAGTTTATCCACTTTAAGATGAAGTGGACTTAGCTCTTCTGGCCATTCAGGCTAATGCTGGGCCTAATTTTGAAGAGGAGATGGGCTTGTGCTATTTGTGGGCTGTGGTTAGCTTTTGTACCGAACATAAAGAAATGAAAGGCCTGAAAGAAAAAAATATATATAACGAAATGAAAAGATAATTTATGCTGATCATCACTCTTCTAGGTTGTAACTGGGATGATCGGTTTTAAAGTGGGTAGATTCTAGACCTGAAACTTGGAATTTGTCTTGTTAGGGTTGGTTCCTAATATTTGGAATTGACAACCGATCATGTTGATCATGGAACTAGCCTAGAACTAAATTTGCCCAATTCTAAGTTCAATTCAAGAATGGGCCAAGGCTTTTTTTTTCCCTTCATTTTTATTTCTTGTTAATTTATATACAATAAGCATATGTTACATATGAATAGAATCCTTTCTTCTTGAGGATAATATGTCCAACATATTTAATTTTGACAAATATTTTATGTTCCAAAAAAGAGTGAAGGACTTACTTAGTTAGAGATAAACTGGTTTAGTTCTAGCTTCTACCCTAGATTTGACTTCTATGTTTTACCTTGGAATCGGCCTTATAGGTTTCAGGTTTCGAATAAAACCCACCAGTTTAGGGTATAGAACACATAACCAAACTTCTTAAGGCTTATTCCTAGTTTTGGATTAGGGACCTAGATTGGTGCCCTTGTGAATTGGCTTAGTTGCTCACCTCTAGGTTGTGACAAAGTGCATTACGTTGACCAATTAAACATCTACCTACCTTGTAGATGTGTACCCATTTTTCTCCATCTTGAATTTCACCTAATACTTTGGAACTAGCCTTGCAAGTTCCAGGTTCCAATATAACCAGCCGGTTTAGGGCATAGAATAGTGAATTGAACCTCTCAAGGCCAATTCCTAGTTTTTGGGTTTGGGAATTGGACCGGTCCCCTTGTAAACCAGCTCCTTGCTCAACCCTAGGTTGTGACAAAGTCCATTACATTGACCAATTAAACATCCACCTACCTTCAAGATGTGTATCCATTTTTCTCCATCTTGAATTTCACCTAATACCTTGAAACTGGCCTTGCAGGTTCCAAGTTTATAATAGAACCAATTGGTTTAGGGTATGAATCGAACCTCTTAAGGCTGATTCTAGTTTTTGGGTTAGGGAACTGGATCGGTGTCCTTGTAAACCGGCTCAATTGCTCACCCTTAGTTTGTGACAAAGTCTATTGTTTTGACCAATTAAACATCCACCTAGCTTCTAGATGTGTACCCATTTTTTCTGCATCTTGAATTTCACCTAATACCTTGAAATCAAACTTGTAGTTTCCAGGTTTCCGAATAGAACCAATTGGTTTAGGGTATATAAAGTAGTGAACCGAACCTCTCAAGCTTATCCCTAGTTTTTGGGTTAGGGAGCGAACCGGTGCCCTTGTAAAAAGGCTCAATTGCTCTCCCCTAGGTTGGGACAAAGTCTATTATGTTGACCAATCAAACATCCTCTTACCTTCTAGATATGTACCCATTTTTCTCCATCTCGAAATTCACCTAATACCTTGGAACCGGCCTTGTAGATTCTAGTTTCCAGATAGAACCAACCAGTTTAGGGTATAGAATAGTGAACCGAACCTCTTAAGGCCAATTCCTAGTTTTTGGTTAGGGAACCGGATTGGTCCCTTTGTAAACCGGCTTGCTTGCTCAACCGTAGATTGTGACAAAGTCTATTACATTGACCAATTGAACATCCACCTACCTTCTAGGTGCGACCCTATTTTTCTTCATGCTTGCATTTCACCTAACTACATCAGCAGCTTTCGCTTCTGCAAAATCAAGACCGTCATCTTCTAAAAATTCAAAGTCTTATTTCCGACAGAAAGTTAGAGACCATCTAACTGTATATAGTCACGCTTATAAATATATAAGTGTGCCAATTTAGGTGGCTTGCTTTGACCGCAGCCCATGTCTTGAGCTTATACCATGGTTATGAACCTATAATCTACTGCATGCCCGTAGTCGACAAGGCAAGGAAGAATGCTTATGTCAGACGACGGCAACGAGTGCAATATCTCTTTATTTAAAGGGTTTAAAAACAATATTCGAAGGTTAATGCATGCTGACTAGTGTAAAAGAGATTTCATCCATTACGTTTCCTTTTACCTTTTCGGCTGATTCGGCCATATCCGTCATCTTTGTCGAGATAAACTTATGATCAAGGATAGACATACCTGATTTTTTAAGCCAATTTATTTCTTATTTTTTGGTATATTGTTCAGCAAGATGATATGCCTAGGGGATAAAATTGCTACCTCAGCTTCATCTGTTTCCTAGTCTGCATAAGCACCAAAGTCAAGCACGTCCAGTTGACTAGTCACGATTAGGTGAATGTCGTACCTGGGAATTTTATCATAATCACCTCTGTCGTGATCTATATTTTTCAATGCTTGACTTATCGATCGTAGATTGATTTTCCGATTAACACATTATGTGAATGAGAATACAGAGAGCCCAGTGCGTCGGTTTCAAAAAGACTAATTGACCTTCCCGCCGCACTTTTATCTCCGTGTGAATCCTCTCTTTGAAACCTAACATCATTGAACTTGGGGAGAAGAAGCAAATTCAAAATCGAGTTCCCATTGTGACAATTATAGGCTGAATTAATATAGACATTATATGTCAACATCATATAGACCAAAAAGCTACGTTGCGGAATCACTTTTGAAAAATTGACACTGCTTTCTACATTTCTAAAATTAATGTTATGCCCTCACCCCTTTTATTTAATTAGGTTTAAGTACAATTTGCATATTCCGTTAGTACTCATATTATTATTATTATTATTATTATTATTATGTTTTCTGAAACCTAAAGTAAAGGAAACGGAATATTGGCTTGATTTTAATGGGTTCTCGAGTACTAAATATTCAACACAAAATAGAAGGGTGAAAAAGAAACTAAAATATACTTGAAGGACGGCATCTTGCATGTGATAGAAAATTGTCACTTCAGTGTAGGGAAGGCGACTTATAACATCAGCATCAGGACGTAGGAGGCTGACGTCATCGACTAATCTGGAAAAGTGCGGCCCGTTTGTGCTTTTTCATTGCGTTACCCGTGATTGAGGGAATCTGACCATTGTACAAAATACAAAGGTGGTTCCGTGCACATTATGCTCCATGATTGACAATATTTCAGTTGCAATAGCAATCCACACCCCCACCCCCCACCCCCACCCCCGGGGCGCCCTCTTAAAGCAGAATAATAGTATTAGTATTAGGTAATCGATGGTGTTAGAATATCTAGACATTATTAATATTTAAATACCTAGCAAATGGTAAGAATAATCAAAGACATATTAACACGATGATAGAAGATTTTTATCTTTCTTTTAATTCATGCTCATTACTTAGAACACTTGATATTATATGATCACGACTTGTTATAAGAGCACGATATGGAGACTATTCTCATGTGAGGACCGACAATTGAGTCAATGTTCTGGCCGTCTACTCCTTATTTTGATGCGTTTTCTGTGGTTGTCCATATCCCTTCTTCCAAAGCACATACCATTTCCCTGGTAGAATTCTCCATTTGACAACAACGCTCCACTCATTTTTGTGGCCAAGACCAAAAGTGGAGAGATGGTGAGAAGAAAAGGGCAAACCAATAAGACGATAATGCTTGTCACAGTGGATTCACGTGGGTGTAGAATTTGTCGAAGTCCGTGACGTATGGAGGATGAGAAACGCTCAAATAGATAGAAAGAGAGTGCTGTAAATTTAACTTGAGACCTCCACTTTAATACGTTTTGATGTCTTTAATGTTTTTTTATATAATAAAGATTGGGCACTCAACCTTAAACGATTGCCTAAATCTTTCTTGACAAGAGCAAAAAGTGCCCTCATGTAACACGAGTGGTTCCTGGTCTTTTTCTCGGGTATGAAAACTTTCTTTTTCCTTTTCCTTCTCAATGCATATCGCATACATGTTGATTTCGTGCGCACTCGACTTTCAAGAAAAAGCCAAGCCATTTAAAAGTTGAAAATTCGTGAGCCATATTGTTTTTATTCTATTCCAGTCTCAAATTATTCTTTGGATTAGTAGGTTTTAAATTTTGGTTTAATTGAACTTTCAGCTACGCTATTTTCATCAGAAAAATAAATGAGAGAGAGAGAGAGAGAGAGAGAGAGAGAGAGAGATACTTGAACGTGGGAGGATTGGCGGGCCATTCTTCCATATACTTTTCAAGGGGGTGACAATGGAGCCTGAGATAGTCTCTCCAGTTGTGAACCTTCTCTTTCTTCACATTGAAACTGGTGGACAATCTCATCGTCTTCGTAGGATCCTCCGAATAAAGTTTCATCTTCTCTTCCACCGGCAGGCGGAAGAACTCTGCTGCCACCTCTTGCATCCTCTCCACCGCTTCCGTCGATACGCCATGGTTAATCACCTAATGAAAACCACGACAACCCAAAGTCCCAAATCAGAAAAAAATATATATATATATATATATGTATATATATTATTACTAGATGATGAGAGGACGATATCTTTTTAAGGCTTACTTATATCATATCATTTATATCACGTGAGATGCTCGACACTTTTTATATTATTAAAGTGTGTTTAATATATTAAATAGCATATTCAAGGTAGCCTTTGTTAGGACATTGCGGGTTGGACGAATAATTGTGAGACAGGGCACGTGTAATACAAACATAGAGGAGTAACGTCGAGAACAAGTTCCAGGTACAAAATGATCAAATGATAGGGTCATGGTCCAACTAATCAAGATACCGTTCTCTCGAGGGCTTTCTTTTCGAAAAGCTTAAGTCTATAGGTGAAGTAGATTCCATGCACACGTGGTCAAATTCAAATTATGCATTGGTGAGACAACTCTTCAACTGACCCTTTAACAAAGCGGACGAAAGATCACAAATGAGCTTCACCTGGAAGAAACCGTAAAATCTGCAAGCATCGCCGACTTGACGAACGACTCGGGACCTGTCGTTGCAGCCCAAGTCGATGATCGGGACGTGCTCGAAGGCAGACACTTCGGAGAGGCGGGGACGCTCGGATTCCGGCCTCACGTAGCTTCTTGGCAACCTGGTGAACCGAGTCCCACCGGATATGACTTTAGCTTCCATGCGCAAGCTAAATGATCAACGGCACCACAGATACAGACAAAATGAATGGAGGGTTTATATTTTCTGCCCCTTTTTGAGTTTGTGGGAATGACACGCTTTGGTGAGCTTCCGAGAAGATGAGCGCTTTGAGGTGCTACAGACGTACTTATATTAATAGAGCAGCGGTGGCACCAGCTTGTTGTCGAAATTACAAAAAGGCCCGAAATGAGATTGACTGAGCAACTTCGGTGGCGGAATACAAGGGACTTGAAATTAATGCCCTAATGAAGGCTGCTGTGAATATGCTATTTAATATATTACATACTTTAATAATATAAAAAGGTCTCGAGCATTCACGTGATATAAATGATGTAATATAAGCAAGCTTTAAAAAGATATCATACTCTCGTCATCTAGTAATGATACATATAAATACCCAAAAATTCTGATTTGGGACTTCGGGTTCTCATGATTTTAATGAAGTGATTAACCATGGAGTATCGACGGAAGCGGTGAAGAGGATGCAAGAGGTGGCTACGAGAGCTTTAGTGAGCTTCCGAGAAGATAAGCATTTTGAGGTGCCACAGACGTGCGTACATTAATAGAGCAGCGGCGGCCAGCAGCTTGTTGTCGAAATTACAAAATGACCTAGCCCGAATGAGATTGACTGAGCCACTTCGGTGGCGGAATACAAGGGGCTTGACATTCTTGTCGCCCCTTGCGAAATTTATGTATGGCTATATTCTCATCATTCCAAGGTTGATGCTTGGAATATTTGATTTGTAAAGTGGATGCGCGCATGGTTTGAGGCATCTGCTTCCGTTTCTCGGTCGTTGTATAAATCATATCTAGACAAATGCATGTACCTGGAAAATGACCATATTTTTGAACTTTTCTTGATCTGGGTCAAACAGATTTGACTTTATTTAAAGCAAACATGATCAAGCTTGATACGATGTATGTAGCATTCATATCCGTTTTCTTCCATTGGTTACCTTTCAATACAACTTCTTAAAGAATTAATTTATTGCATTTGTGTCAATTTAGTCCAAGATCTTTCAATTTGGCCAATGATGCATTCATTTTTCGGAAAGTGAGTAATTTGAAAAAAATTTTCCAAAAATAATCGATTGTATCGCTTACAAAAATAAATGAATAGAAACTATTTTTCATTGCCCTAAGGTATAGATTGTTATCGATGATAGAAACATTTTCCATTGATAACTTTTCTAAACAATATGAGCAATCATTTTTCGAAAAATATTTTTCAAATCATTTGCCTTTTTGTGAAACCAATGTTAAATTTTTTGATGATTTGCCAACTTAATTATTCCAACCATTTTTTACTAGAAATCACTGTCATGGACTTTGGTTGTGCCACATCGATTCCCAATGCTAACATGGACAATTTTAATACTTATTTAAAATTATATATTTTTCTTTTCTTTTTCTTTCTTTCTTTTCCCTAGCAAATCTGGCTAGGGTCATCGACTGACCCTTATTGGTCACATGCAAGGCCTGGCAGACCCTTCTGACCATAGGCAAGGGTTCATGGCCATTGCTAGGTCTAGGCAAGGGTTGCTGGCATTAAGCAAGTTTAGAAAGAAAAAAAAGGAAAAGAAAGAAAGAAAAAGGAAAAAGAGAAGAAAAATAAAATAAAAGTCATAAATCATTTTTAAAAAATTATAAAAATTAGCCATGTTAGTGCCGGCCATCCTAAGCCAATCGTGTCACGCAAGACAATTGTCATCCACAGCAGTGATTTTTGGCCAAAATTGATCGAAAAGATGACATTGACAAATTGTTAAAAAAATTAGAATTGAATTTGCATAATTCAATAGATTTAAGACTTTTCTAATAATTATCCAACTTCTTCTATAACTTCTTCTATAATTGGTAAACTAGTGACTGTAGCTTTGATACGCTTTTATAACCGGAAATAGTAAAGAAGAGGAGATAGGGTAGAATGAAAGTAGGATTGAGTGGACAAATTGAAGTGCTAGCTTTTAATCACTTTACCTAATGAAGTGATAGGGTAGGAATTTTTTTTTTTTTGGTAAACGATAGGGTAGGAATTTAGGTACACGGTCTGACCTGCTTTGTATAATGCTCGATTATATATTTGTTTTTCAATTCTCCACAAGTTAGGCAAGTGAATACGAGGGAAAATTCCTAAAAAATTCTATATCTATTGTATATTTGTCAATTCAGTCGTAAACATTTTAATTTGGTCAATTAAGTCCTAAACATTTTAATAATTTGCTAATATAGTCAATTCAACTAATTTTGATCGGAAATTAATAATGTGCACACTAGTCATCTTACATAATACAGCTAATGTCGATGTGAATTTTTTTGAAATTTTTTTATTAATTGTTTCCTTTCTTTTCTTTTCATTTGTTGTTATTGTTGTTGTTGTTAAGGGCTAGTTAGTGGTTGGTGGCCATCAGTTGAGGCTTGGTGTCCCCTCTCAACCATCAGGCGAGGGCAGCACACGGTGGGTGATGACTTATAGCCCTCGCTCAGAACTAGGCGAGGGCCGCAATCGTTGTTGTGGTTGGCAGTGACCTCACGGCCTTTGTCGACCACATGCAAGAGTAGCAAGCCCTCACTAGCCACTAGGAGTTTTGAGTGAGGGCCACAAGCCCTCGCCAAGTGGCTTGGAGGAATCATAGGGCCTAGGCCGTTGGCGGACGGCCCCCTATCAACCCCTTGACAATAAAAAAGAAAAAAAGAAAAATACTAATAAAAATTTAGAATAATTAAAAAAAATAAAAAAAAAATTCATATTTGTGTTAATTGTGTCATGTGTGATGTCTAGTGTCTATGTCATCAATTTCCAATTAAAATTGATTGGATAGACTATATTGGCAAATTATGAAAAAGATTTATGATTAAATTAGCCAAAGTGAAAAGTTTAGAATTGAATTGGTACAAGTGTAATTAGTTTATGACATTTTTAATAATTTTTTCGTAAACACGAAAATGAGACTTATATGTTATTAGTCTAATAGCCCATGCAATTAGCCACGTTTTCCTTCGTTTGCAATTTGGAGATGAAAAGATTGAAACATAGTGTCGGCAACTCTATTGCCTTCCTTCCCTCGGCCCCATTAGCTAAATACATAAAATGAATGATAAATGCGAGGCACGTGTTGAGAACGCTTAGTATTTTGCCCTAAAGTTCAAAGCAAAAAGAGCACGAAAAAAGGGACATTCGTACGTACTGGCAAATGTAACGATGAAAAGATGCTAACCAGCCAAACATTGACAGCAAAATATTGGTTTTTCTTGGGCCATGAAATGAAATAGAAACCGTTCTAAACGTGATGCAATTGCGAGCTTCATCATGTTTTCATGATCCTAGGAAATGTCGGTAGAGAGGACGAAAGTTTCCCCATTAAAGAACGGTGAAGTAGATGTCGGCATCGGACATTCACCGTCCATGGGCATTAGAATATATCTCAACCTATCATCGTAGCATCTGTCAGCCACTCTATAAAGATTCTCGATATCTTAGGCAGAAAGAGATATGCCACTTCGTGCAGCAACGTTAATTGTATGTTAGAACCGGTGACGTGCACTCATCGGTCTTTCGAACACGTGCGTTTTAATTTGTATAAATCGACTCATCTAAGACTAGATAAGTTTTGGCTCCGATCCCTGTCTCCATTTGCAATTGGTGGAGAGCGATGTAATTCGACAAATGTCGCAAGTTTTTTTGTCAATTTAGCTAAAGGTACATCACTATGCTTGTGTCACGGTCCGTGACATTCTATACTTGTGACACTTGTGAGGAGAGCTTGGGATTATCGAGTGAAAAGTGAGTGATGCAGAGGGGATGAACACAACTAGTATGTGGGAGTGATCTCAGGACGGTTGGTACTAAGAGTTCTAAGATAAAACGAATATATCTCTTAGGAGCTCTAAAGACGGGATTAACCATGCATAAACTGATCGGGAGCTAATATCGTTCTCTTGATGAGGTCATGATAGGTTGAAATCAGTTGTCAAGCTTAAAGTAATCTGTTGTCACACTTGATGACTTAGGCACTGTTTGGTAACCATCCAAATAGTGCGATTCTTTTTTGTTTGGAATCAGTTTGGGAACAGAATCGCGTTTGGTAAAATTTTGTTCTAGGGAACAGTTTTGGACAAAAATTGAGAATAAAAAAAAATGTGATTCTCGGTCTGAGAATCAAAAAAAGAATCAAGGTCTTCTTCTTCGCTTCCACCATCCCACGACCGCCGTCCACCACCGCTCATCACCGTCCGCTGCCACTCACCGCCGTCCGCCGGTTCGGCGAGCTTACCCAAGGCTCGCTAGGCCAGGGCAAGGTCGAGCTCGCCGGGGTTGGGCAAGCCTCGCGATGCCCAGCCACTGCCGGTGGCCAGGCAAGCCTCGCCCAACCTCGGTGAGGCTCGCTTGGCCACCGGCGAGGCTCGCCCGGCCCCGTCGGTGGCCAGGCAAGCCTTGCCCAGCTCTGGCGAGGCCGGCCTATCCACCGGCGAGGTTTGGCCGACGAGGGTCGGCCTTGCCTAGGGCGGCGACGCTCCGGTGAGGTCACCGGCCCTCGTCGGCCGATCGCCGGTCGCGACCGGCCACAAGAAGAAGAAGAAGAATAGGAGAAAAAGGAAAAAGAAAAGAAAAAAAGAAAAAAAGAAAAAATTTATTTAAAAATTAAAATAAATTGTTTTGGAGCAGAATCAATGAAAGCGTATGGTACCAAACACAATTCTATTTCGAATCAGAAATTTTGGATAGTTACCAAACGCGTTTTTTTACTCAGAATTAGTTCTCGGGAACAGAATAAAAAATAATCATTTCTTGTCAGAATCTGTTCTCGGGAATAGAATCGTTACCAAATGCGCCCTTAGATGCTCAATATAAACTGGGCATGATATGATCTCGTATAAGAAAGCTATTCGCTGTATTGTTCTCTTGAGCAATTATCGAACGAAGATTGGTTTGGTAAATTTCACTTGCTAAGTGCCACACGGATTGTTTTGTGGCCATAAAACTGCCGACCTGTGATACTTGCATGTGACGAATGTAAACCTTACAATATAAACTTAAGGAACATTTGTGACTCGATTCAATGTGCTATCTTGTCTCCTTTTACCAACCAATCGTGGCTGGTCAGTGACGTCGTAGTCCCAATGACAGAAATGTCAACGAGTTTTTTCCTGGTATAGGTGCGGGGTTCGGTTGTTCTAAAAAGCAGCGGACAAAAAATTGTGCCTTATTTTTTTACTTCCAATTAATTTAGAGAAAATTTCTCACCCCACCAATCTTTTCTAGATGGCGAATTGCGTCTCCTACGGTCTCTTCCCGCTATCATTCCCCACACGCTTTTTTGATTATTCATTCCAAAAGGCTTCGTGATGAAAAACTGCGCAATATCCCTCACTATGCATAAATTACAAATTCCCAAATTTTGAAGTACCTACGGTCATTATCATCTTTTATTCGTGGGGTTTACGAGGCCAATTATGAACATTGCAACGCCAAAGAGATGCAGAGTGTTTTGAGTGGTGAACAACGTCATCGGGCTTCTGACATCACAAATTCTCAATTGCCATCCAAGGTGGAAAAAAAAGGGTCGCACAGGGCGTCACTCTCCACCAGTTGTGGAGTAGGAATCCCACACCCCCACTAATTAATTGGATTCTCTCCAAATTAAAGCTCTCTTTAGTGCAAGCTAGTCATCAACCTTTCTAGTAGATTGCTATTATTGTCGGGAGAATTTTTAAAAATGTCATAGACCTATTGCATTTTTGCTAATTTAATTGATACATTTCAATTGTGCCAAGAGTCTTAAACCATTATCAATTATACTCATTCGGCCAATTTTAAATGGAAATCATTAATGTGGACGTAGATTGTCCTGAGTAGCACATGACCGACGTTGACACCAGCAATTTTTTATATTTCTTTTAATTTTTTTAGCGGCGACCCTTGTTGGGCATGGAAGGAAAAAAAGAAAAGAAAGAAAAGAATAAAAAAAGAAAAAAATTATAAGAATTGTTCACATCAATATCGACCATCCGGTAAAGATTGAATGATGTTTATGTCAACGATTTTCGACAAAAATTAACCAGATGAACTTGATTGGCAAAACATGAACATTTTTAGGGATTTATTTGGTAAAATTAAAAGATTTCAAATTGGATCGGTAAAAGCGCAGTAGATTTAACACTCTTTGGGTAATTTTCCCTATTATAATCTCATATAATCTCTTTGGCAAAATATTAGGATCTTCTAAACTTAAGCTATATATTTATATCGTAAGTTTTCCTCTTGAAAGGAGTGCGCATCGGTACATTACATTTCAATGAAACAAAAGTATATTGTCTCTCTTTTTCTTTTTCTTCTTCGAGCCATCTTGAAAAATAATTAATAATGGCCTCGTTATTAAACCTTGGTCGACCCATGAGCAATAATGTCCAAAAGAAAAGAACAACACTATTTTCATCCTCTAAGGGGGTGTTTGTTTGTGTTTCTTTTGGATTAATACCCTCAAAAACCCTAAATGTGTACAAATTTACCCCAAATTATTTTTTTGACCACCAAAATCCCAAACCTGGCACATGTGACAAATCTACCCTCCGTTAGCTTCCGTTCGATTTTGCCGTTAACCTTACCGACGTGGTTGCCGACGTGTAAGCCATGTGGAAATTCATAAGTTTAATACCATTAAAACCCCAAACTGGTATATTTATGAAATTTACCCCAAACCGGTATATTTATGACAAATTTGCCCTAAACTCGATATATTTACGACAAATTTACTCTAAATTAATTTTTTCGATAAAAAAAAAAACCTAAATTGGTACACGTGCGGCACATTTACCCTCTTTCAATTTTCCCAAATTTGACCGAATTGTGATGTCCAATTAATTTTATTTTTTGGATTACTCTAACATTGCCTCCATATCATTAATACTTGATTTGTAAAGCTTTGTTTTTATTTTTTATTTTTTATAGTATTTGATATAGAACATGCTTTTGGACCTCTATCGTCTAGTGTGGATTCGCCTTTTTGGCTAGTTGGTTGGTTGGTGTCCGAGGTAAAGGCTACTTTGTAAAGCTTGTTCAAGTCTAGTGTGAAGGCTATTTTGTAAAGCTATTTCAAAGATATATTGATCTGTGGCTTTAGTTTCGTTCTCTATATTTTGTGTATTTGATGTTATTTGCATTTCGATGATGAATATGGTCGATTGCATTTCGCTTGTATGCTAGAATGACTCTCTCTCTCTCTCTCTCTCTATGCCTATTCTGATGAAAAGTATATTGCTTCCGGCTCATTATGAATAACACTTCTTTTGTATATGTGCGCAAGCAATCTGTCCATCTTTTAATTAATGGGCATCCTCTCGGCACAAGAATGAAGTGCACATTTGGTAGTCTTTGAATAGTTTTCTAATAATGATTCCAATAAAAAATAAAGTATTAATGATATGGAGGCAATGTTAGAGTAATACGGAAAATAAAATTGATTGGACATCACAACTCGGTCAAATTTGGGAAAATTGAAAGAGGGTAAATGTGCCGCACATGTACCAATTTAGGTTTTTTATGATCGAAAATTAATTTAGAGTAAATTTGTCGTAAATATACCGTTTAGGGTAAATTTGTCATAAATATTCAGTTTGGGGTTTTTAATGGTATTAAACTTATGAATTTCCACATGGCTTGCCACGCAACCACTTTAGCAAGGTTAACGGCAAAATCGACCGAGGCTAACGGAGGTAGATTTGTTACATGTATACTGGGTTTTGGTGGTAAAAAAATAGTTTGGGGTAAATTTGTCATGGGTATACCGCTTGGGGTTTTTTAGGTATTAACCCTTCTTTTTCTATTCATGAACACAAATCTTGTTTTTTTGTTTTGGGGAACAAAAAAGAACAAAACACGTTTGTTTGTGTTGTTCCAAATCTATTTTTGTTCTCTAACAAATTTGGAACGTTAAACAAAAAAACTTGTTTCGTTTGAACACTTCCAGAAATAATTTTCTTTCTCCTATTTTTCTTTCTTTTCTTTCTTCTTCTTTTTCTTGGCCTCGTCAAGCCTTGCCCATGACTACCGCTCACCCGCCTGACCGGCTGGTCGAGCTCACCCACCACCGGCGAGGCTTGGGCTCGCCTAGCCCAGCAGGCCGAGCTCGCCCGGCCGAAGGCGAGGCCGACCCGCGCTGTGGTCGGCCTCGCCTTGGCCGGGCGAGCCTGCCTTGCCGGGGCCCGTGAGCTCGCGTGGCCGGGAGAGGCCGCCGCCGCCGCCGGCCGCCGGCTCATGGCTGGAGCCCGGCACGGACAAAAGGAAGAAAAATAAAAAGAAATAAAAAAGGAAAATAAAATAAAAATATTAAAAAATTAAAAAACAAAAAAGAACACAAATTTACCAAACATGTTTCTGTTCTTTTTTATTACAAGAACAAGTTTATTAAACGCGTTCTTCTAAGAAAATTGTTCGAATAAATTTTTTATTTCTCCCCTGAACAATTCCAACAGTAAACGTTACCAAACGCACCCTAAATGACTACACCCAATCCCATTTACACTAAAAAAAAAAACCTCCCGTAATCTTTCAATTGCAATTCAAAGTAATGGCCCCACTCCTTTTTGTTATAATTTATTTTTTTATTTACTTTAGTTAACATAATTAAACATTTTACATGTTTTTTTAGCATATTAAAGAAAATGCATTCTCATATATACGCATAACGTTTTATATATTCCGTATAAAAATCATCTCAATGGTAGTAAGGAAAAAAACAAATTTTTTATATAGTATGTAAAACTGAAAAATCTCTTTTCATTATTGATCTTATAACAACTTATCTATTTTTGTCATTTTTATTTTTAACATAGATAATAAAAGCCTCCAGGGGTCTTGATTTGGGCCAATCACAGATTGAACACCCACTGACCAGACCTGAAAATCGGTCCCGTCAGGTGGCCATCCATCCCTTATTTGGGCCGACTCATCTCCCCAGCCCAAGGCCAAGGTTGAACCTCGAAGTCCCTGCAGCCCACATGGATTAGTTCGAGCAAACATAGGTTAAACAGCGGGCAATCCACGCATGTGATTTCGGAAAATTAAGACTTGGTTACATACTAATCACACCTATCATATGGATTTTATGAGTGTTTTGAGGTAGTACTGAACCAACAAAATGATAAAGAGATAAAAAAAGTATACCTAACTTTTGGGCTATTGTACCAATCACGAACCAACCACGAAAGGCAACACCTTAGGGTCTCCACTCCCTGGGGACGCCGGACCAATGCTGGTTTTAGGACACCATCCAACCGGCCGCTATGCTTTTTAACTTTAATTTTCCTGCAATATTTCTATTCCTAGACAAAAATGCTCCCTCAGTGGCAAAATGCACACATGAGATGCACATGATCGATTGTCGGGCCAAATTAATCATCGACCATAGTAGTCTCAGTAGTTTATCGACATCCGCTAGTTTCAAGCCCATCTCAAAGCTCGTGGGCCTCATATGCTTATTTGATTAATGCAATGGTTTAATGGCCCAAACTAACGAAATTTCAATAAGCATTAATCGTCTACGCGACGCTAACCAAGCTTCGTGAAATCGGACGCGAAGTTCCATTATGTTAAAAATCTCGTGTTCTAATCAACTATCTAAGCCCCCAACCCTTGTGGGATTTGTTATGTTTTGAATCTAGCTTGTTTTTGTTTTTATGAACCGAAGGCTAAACGAACAAAGTTTAAATTTCAACCAAAAACAAAAAAAGGAATTAGTACTCTCAGGGGCTATTTGACATACACTTCCCAAGTAGGGGGCTCAATTGAAGAGAAACCCAAAGTTCAAGGGTCGCTTTTTAGAGAACCGCCTCATTGCAAGGGCTAATCAGCAACTTTCCTCTCTCTATTCCATCCCGAACCAAGCTAGGGTTTCCTTTTCCCCTGCACCTCCCTCCTCCTCCTCCTCCATCCCCTTCACCGTCAAAAACCCCAACTTCCTCTCCGCCGCCAACCGCCGCCCCACATCGCGAGCCATGGTCGGAGGATTCGAGGTCGGCGCCGTCCTTTCAACCCCGACGGCTGGGGCCCGCCGGAGTCCTTTCCTCCGCCGCCGCCGGCACCGCCGCCGCCGCCTCCTCCCTCCCCCCTCCACGTCCCCTTCGCCCCGTTCTCCCGGTCGGACAAGCTCGGCCGCATCGCCGACTGGACCCGATCGCTCAACAACCAGTCCAAGGGCCACAAGCAGTCGGACTCGATCTTCGACTTCGGCGGACGACCTTCGCGCCGCTCGACGACGACGCCTCTGTTCCGGCTCGTCGACTCCAGCCCGCGCCGCGCCCTAAGTTCGGCCCGAAGTGGCGGTTCAATCCAGCACCACCGGAGCCAGTTTTGCCGCAGCGCCGGGACGAGGAGGCCGAGGCCAAGAAGCGAGGCGGAGAAGGAGCGGGCTCGCCGCGACCGGCTCTACAACCTCAACAGGCCCGGGGCCACCGCCCGCGGCGCGAGGCGGCGGCGTTCAAGTCCTCGGTGACATACAGCCCGAGTGGAACATGCTGACCAGATCCCCTTCGACCTCTCGAAGCTGTCGTTCGCGGTGCCGAGCCCGAGGATCTCCTGCTCTGCGGCGCCTCGAGTACTACGATGTGGACCTACGACCGCGTCACCCCGGAAGAACGAGCGACGCCTCGAGAGGTACTGCCTGTTGGTCGATGGCGACCTTGTGATTTCGCCTTCCTTTTTTTGTGAACCCTGTATTTTACTATCATCTGGTTGGCTTGAATTTTCTTTCCTTTTTACCGAATTTGAATTGGAGCTAATTCGATGATGAATTTTTCAATTGGATGCAATCAAATTGCATTCTGGGTTCCCTTGGATGTTGGAAGCGTCTTGCAATATTCCTGTAGGCTGTTCTAATTGCAAAATTTGCATCCTTTGTCCTTTGTATCATGATGGCTGAACTCGCGGAATTTTTTGCTGTTTAGGGGTTATTTGGTGGACAAATATGTTCAACATGGATTAGAATTGGGCTTTTTAACCCAGATTCCAACCTATATGCGAGTGTTTGGAATGATGAGGTGTCAAGCCTGTATCGTTAGAGGATTGATCTGTTCTCTTTCTAGGTTCTCTTCAGTACAAGGCTACGGGTAGGTTTGGGATGTCCTGCTAACTATTCTTTTTTATTTTTAAATGTAGGTTCAAGAATAGAATTTCTTCAAGGTTACTACAACTGATGATCCAGTCATCCGCCGGTTGGCAAACGAGGACAAGGCAACAGTTTTTGCGACAGATGCTATTCTTTCTGCGCTCATGTGCGCACCTAGGTCTGTTTACCCTGGGACTCATTGTGATTCAGAGAGTTGGGAACAAGTTGTTCTTTGACAAGAGATGGATCCCAGCTTGATCTGCTATCTGTGCATGAAACCTCCCAAGAACCATTGCCAGAGGCCAAAGGATGATATTAACTCGGCGTATTCTTTGAGTGTTGAGGCAGCATATGTCAATCAGAACTTCTCACAGCAAGTTCTGATCAGGGATGGAAATAAGGTTACTTTTGATGAGCCAAACCCATTCGCAAATGAGGGAGAGGAGGTTGCTTCAGTGGCTTACAGGTACTAGGAGGTGGGAAGCTTGATGATGACATGCATCTCATTGCTCGATGTGAGGTTCAAAGTGTCAATGAGATCAACAAGCAAAGATCATTTTTGACCCTTAATGCACTTAATGAATTTGATTCCAAATACTCTGGTGTCGACTGGAGGCAGAAGCTGGAAACACAGAGGTGCTGTGTTGGCTACAGAGCTCAAGAACAATGCTAATAAGTTGGCTAAGTGGACAGCACAAGCACTACTAGCAAGTGCAGAGATTACATGAAACTGGGTTTTGTCTCACGAGTTCATCCTCGCGATCATTTTAACCATGTAATTCTGGCAGTACAGCAGTATAAACCAAGGGACTTTGCTTCACAGATTAATCTGAATACTTCTAATATGTGGGAATTGTGAAGTCTATTGTGGATTTGTGCATGAAATTGAATGAAGGGAAGTATGTTCTGTAAAGGATCCGTCTAAGCCACAAGTAAGAATTTATGAGGTCCCAGCTGATGCCTTTGAGAATGATTTACGTGGAGGAACCCTTGCCTGAAGAGGAGCAAGCACAACCCCTGTGGAAGATGCTGAAGCTAGTGAAATAACTGTTGCTGCGAATGATGTGGAAGACAAAGAAATTGATGCTCCAGCATAGAGGTGAACATTGTACATTATCTATTTCTCAAATTTTCAAGTTGGTTATTATCTGTGTAATCTTGCTTGGATTTCGTGTGATATGTTCATCTCATATTGCTTTTTGGTGGTCTTTTCAGTAACCATAGGATTAGTCTTGAATGTACTGATTGCATGCACAATTACGTAACTAGATGTTTGTATGTGCTAATATTAGGAATATGGGGTTGATAAATAAGGAACGCAGTCTTAAATTCTAACAGCGAAAATACAAGTTTCCACTTCATCTTTCTCGAGGTTGAAACCTGGTTGGTACAATGCATTATCTTAATAGTGTGTGCACTTCTTCTGTCCATGCTTGTCATCTGTTTATCCCTGATGTTTTCTCACTACCGTCAACAGTCACTTGAGATGTCTAGGCATTTACATCTGTGATAAACATTGGATTTTTAACTCTTAAATCCTCAGAAGATGAACTTGCTTTTCTTTTTTTTTTTCCTTTTTTTTTTTTTGGGGGGTCTTGGGGGGACGGGGGTGCTTCTGAGAGGGAGGATAGATCCGTGAGTTAATTGATGCTTATATGAAGCAGGAATTTTTGGCCCAGAAGGAATTGTGTTTTTTGAGTTATTGGTTTTTGTTTTCTAGTACACAAGACATGTTTGATTTGTTCGGAAGGCTTTGCTTGAAAGCAAGATGTTAAGATGCACTTTTCACCTGCCTAGTTAGTCATGCTTGAAATTTTTGCACAAAATTCAAGTTCTCATTATTGTGGCATTAATATATTTGTTTCAATGTTAGGAAGCAGGATTGTGCGTTGAAAGCATAATCTAATTTATTCTTATTCCTTGCAGCTTCAGTTTGTTGACCTTTGTATCGCTGATGATGTGGGCTGTTGTTGTCGAATTTAGGTGCTTTTGCTTGGTGACAGTTGTGTCCAAATACCTTTCTTTAGCTGGATTCTCATCCTTTTGTCCCAAAGACAATCGTTCAACTCCTGTTTTTAGCCTTGAGTTTGGTATCTTGGGAACACACCTTATGAACAGGGAACAATTAAACTAGGTTATAGTAATGGATTACACACTCTTGTGCATGAACACAGACAGTAGAAAAGGGGATGGGGTTTTGGGCCAAAAAGAGGTATTGTCTTGGGGGATGGTCAAAATATGGAAGTGATAGGGGAATGTGGTACTAGTTAGTACCACTAAATAATATTGCAAAGTTGCGTGTTATCACATACATATTATGTCAAATTTCTCTCTATTATTTATTTGCAATGTCTATGTAGCTTGCATTGCCTTTTATGTAAGATTGAAACTTTTTGGGAAATACTGTAGAATTAGATTAATCGAGACTTTAAGGTGTGGAAGTTGGTTTTGGTAATTCATAACTATTACATCTGGAGTTTGTGAGTCCATGGACGTTTCACAAGAACTTACTGCGCTAGGGAGTTTTTGCTGATTCTAATTGCCAGTAGAAACGTTCAAATTTTCATCTGATATGATGGTCATATGAAATTAACATAGTGTGGTTGATATTTAGAAATCGCAAGATGTTTACGGCTCTATGGTAGTTATCACTGATGAGTCCTGCATTGCTTTGCAACTAGCATGTTTTCCTTATCAGCTCCTCTCTGTTCCTTCTCGCTTAAGATTTATGCTCTTTGTGGCCCTGTGCAAAACTCCATTGCTCTGCCACTAGATCCACATATGTACTTCAGAAACTTCAACTTAACTGAGTAGAAATTCAGGCTGTCGTAGAACTGGAGACGATATATTTGAGTTGCATGCTTGCCACAAGTACCATGAAAAGACGGTCAAGAAATCCATCCTTGATTTGATTAAGGACCAATTTGTTAGGCTCAAATCATTTCAAGCATGGCACAAATCATCCATTTCAATTGGTACTGAGCTTTATGGCATTAACTTACAGCTCAATAGCTTGGTTATAGCTTCTTGGGCAAATTACCATTTGCTTGTGAGTTAGCCATACAATGTGGAAGAATGTCCAGATTCCATATGGTGGAAACTGAACTCCATAGGATTGTATGTTCTATCACCAGATATATTATGAGGAGCCGAGCACAGATTATTTTATTGTTGCTCCTCAATCTTACTCTGCTTTCTCCATAATACTCGTCCATTTCAGGTTATACAAATTCGTATGCTTTGCTTTTCTCATGTCTTCACATATTTATGTTGATACTGCATCACTGATACTCTCTGTCCTCTTTCAGGTGATAATGGCTTTCGAACCGAACTGGAGAGTAACTTCTGGAGCTTATGGTCAATTCACTGTTCGTGGGTAGTGCAATTTTTCCTTTTTGTCTTTTTCCTTAGCCCTGGCATTTGAGAGTTCTAGTCTTGTTCAGATCTCTGCTTGAGAGAAAGTTTTGGATAAAAAGCTTGGGCATTACTTAATATCTATATTACTTACTGTAAGAACTATTTCTTCTTTAATTTTATGTATCTTTTCCTGCCTTGCATTGCTACTTTGTGCTTCGTGCCATCTGAAGTGAAGCTTCCCTTATCCTCAATGCCTTTTCCACGTGCTAAAAAAGTGCACCCTCCGACACCCCTTTACTCCTTTTACTTTGCTTTCTATCCTCTCATGTTAGACATCATCATACCACACTTCCTTTCCCTCAAAGCTTGGTTCTGTTTTGTCTTCGTTCCATAACGTATTCTCTGTTCGACACCGACAAAAACGAACGGTCGAGACCGATTTGCAAAAAATTAATTCATAAAGTAATGCCTACATTGAATATATTTCTACAAATCAAAGTTTGCGGAATACCCGTGGCTTTGGTGTCATCTTAATTTCTTTATTTTTTTTCATGGAGATCCATACGTCTTTTCTTGAATCAATTTATTAACCCCCAGCCCTTTCCATGTTCACTCTTTTGTAGTTCCAAATGTTGGACCTCTGTGGAAGGGCAAGAATAAGTCAAATTTCATGCGATGCAAACTACCGTTCGATAAATTACTTTGTCCATGCATGAGAACATTGTATGACTGGTTGGTAATGTATTACAACTCTTATGTTAAGGTACAATATTCCAAGGTACTATGGATGGTCCCATTGCACGAAATGGAAACCCTCTTTAGAAATTAGAATCATTGAATGCGATTGAATGTTGCGGGAAGGTGTAAGTGAACTATGCGACTAATTAATGATTAATATAATGTCCGAGCAAAGCACTTGATGAAATGGAACCTTGATCATCATGCGCGGCGGGAAAACATAATTTAACTCAAAGCTTACTGATGAATGATAATTAATCTTTTTGCACTGGATGGCAAAACGAAAAGAAGAGAGAGACAGAAGTGGACGGACTTGTGCCGTGACTTCTCGTCTCGTACGATACTAACTTGCCCGCGAAAGTCTGCCGCTGCACTGGTCGCCATCATTATTGCCGAACGCTCCGGCTTTTGCTTTTCGTGCTCAATCCTAGTCCCCACTTCTCAATAGCCTCGGATACGGTTTGATAACACAACACGTTCGCTTCATGGTCATGGCCGGGGTACCGTCTGTCTCTTGCTACTTTAGATGGGATTAATTTCGCCCATGATTACTACTACCACATGGGTTGCTGAGGCAAGAGGTGCCCTTGCTACTTTAGCTTCTGGACAGTTCCATGAGGGATCGATCATTCCCTAGAAGCAGTGCTCAATCATGGCCTTTCAGGCCGCTGACAACAGCTTAAGAATTACTTTGGTGTTGCTCCGACTGACAACGGCGTGGCATCGCTGCACCTTTCGAAGGAGAAGAATTAGCTGTACCTTTGACATGAGCCGGTCAGTTGATCGTGAAGGGTTATTATCTTTCTACACGAAATCGATAATGGCTTGAACGGGTCGGGCTCAGGAAGCGAATTGCTTGTCTAGACTCTTCGTCCTCTTCTACGTTTCACGTCATTAGGCTTAGGCGGGCCAACAAACCCATGATTACCTCTAGCATAAATGTTTCATTGATAAAAAGGAGCAAAGAATGAACAAATAGAAGCCGATAGGAATGGATGAGAGTGTTGACTCTCTCTCTCTCTAATGTAGTTATCCAAGGATTTCAAGCTCTTCGAATTTCCCTTTCTTAATGAAAAAGCGCTTTCACCAGTTTGATCCCCTTTTCGAGCCTATTCTCGAATGCACATCGTTCTCTTCACATAAATGAAATATGTTTTTGTCGTTTGTTTTTGCAACGGAAATTTAGACCCTTGTCCACTGCTCTCCCCGAGGCTAGTGAAGGCAAATGTAGTCACCGTGACCAATTGAATGCTCTACCTTGAGCCGTCGACATCGCGCATTCTATAGAAACTGATTTAGTAAGAATTCACATCCGCTGGAGGCAGGAATTCTGGGAGCAATAATTATAATGATGAAGTTATTGTGTATTCTACATGTAAACCTCAGTCATCCTCATCCCGTTTTCCTGGCCTTTAACCCTTCTTTTGCGCATTCGAGTCTAATAGAGTTTGAAAATGCTCTCTATTAAATTAATATGGTCTCTCTAAAGGAATATATATATCGCAATATTTCACGTCAGATTCGAAAATGAAAAAATCAAATCCAATTAGTTCATTAATTCAAAATCTCTTTATGGTTCACTCGAAATAATCGGAAGCCGCTTTTCTATTCATTTATTAATCCAAAAGTGTCTTCCCTCCTGTTTTTTTAACTCTATTAAATTACCCCTTACAATACATACTATACAGCCAACCCCAGCCAAAATTTTCCGCCCTTTTTACTTGGTCACAATTATTTTTAAATTACTTGAGCCGTTCTTTTCTTCTGTTCTTTCTAGACCGGACTACTCTAGACCCCTGGCTGCCCCCCACCCAAATAAATACTAATAAAAAAAAAAAGAAAAAAGGTCAAATAGAGAAAAAGAAAAAGAAAAAGAGGGGGTTTTTCTCATGAGAGAAACCGCACAGATTCACGCATTAAAACTCCTATAAATCACCTTCTCACAAAACCTCTCTGCTCCACCACCTACACCCTTGGCCAGAGCACTTCTTCTCGCTCAGCTCCTGCTCAGCTTCGAGCCTCTTCTTCGCCCTCTCCTCCCCATGGCGAAGAGCTCGCGAAGGCGGTGGCCAGCGACGCCGTGAGCCCCGTCCACTCCCCGCCGCGGCCCCCCAGCCACCACCACCGGGCCACCACCCCACCACCTCGCCCCCCCACGCCCCGCCCTCTCCCCCACCGCCGCCCATGCGCCGGCCCCGCACCACCACCACCACCACCACACCCATGCACCGGTCCCCGCCCCCATGGCTCACCCTCCTTCCCACGCGCCGTCCCACGCTCCGGCCCACGCGCCGCCCCACATGCCGGTCCACCCGCCGGTCCACCCCCGTGGCCCCCATGGGCCGGCGGTTCATAGGCGTCCAGGGGGTAGTGTGTACTGTGCAAAGTCGTGCAAGTACTCCGGGGTCGAAACTCTCCTGGGAGCTACCAGTTCTTGGTCAGTTTTTCTTTCATATTTTCCCCAAAGTCTTGCCATTTTTTTCCCTCAGTTTCAAAGCCAAAAACCCACCATTTTCTTTCTCCTCTCTTTTAATCCTTCTGTATTTTTGCATGTTGGACAAATGTTATGAACTTGCTAAATTTCCTTCCTTTCTTAGAGGTTTCAGTGCATATGAAAAAGTAAAAGAAAATGGAAACATATACACATAATACCCATTTTTACCTGGCGGACATTATTAACCCCCCTTCTCTCTCTCTCTGGGTTCTAGTGCTGTATTTTTTTAATGGTGGATTGTATTGCATGTGGTAATTTCTTGTTTTTCCCCAATGTCTCATATTTCTCGGCAAGAGCGAAGTTAAGGAGACCCGACCTTTCTCTTTCACCGATGTCTGAAAAGGGACTGAAAAATATGGGCACATCTCCTTTCTCTTCTCTCTGCCCAAAATGTCTGTCAACTTTCCCCACACTTTATGAAAGTTGAATTTTGGCCAATGGCCATACACCCGTTTTTCCAAATTTATTTATTCATTTCTTGGAAATACTAATCATAACCCCTTTTCGCCATTTAAGCGAAAAAAAATTGTCAACAACCCTAAATTCTAGACATTTGATAAGCCAAGTTTTTGTTTGCTTGCTAACCCTGACTTCTTGAAAGTTTTCAAGATTATGTTTTAGTGAATTTTCTCGATCTCCCTTTTTTTTTTAACCTAAGATCTTGTCGTTTTGACGAAGAGGTTTCGTTCTTTGCAGGTGCCGTCGTGAAGCTGGAATGCAACAACACCAGTACCGACCCACCGTGCGAACGGCGAAGACCGACAAGAACGGCTACTTCTTCCTCAAGGCCCCCAAGACCATCACCACCTACGCCTTCCACAAGTGCATGGCGTCCCCTCGCCTCGTCGCCGGGTCCCCTCGTGCCAGAAGCCCTCCGCCCTCCACGGCGGCTCCGTTGGCGCGCGGTCCTCAGGCCCGAGAGCCCGTCACGATCGACAAACTCCCCCCTTCACGGTCTTCACCGTCGGCCCTTTTCGCCTTCGAGCCGCAATGCAAGCACTGAAAGAAAGCTGCTCCCGCGGCCCCGATGTTCGTCGTGTAATGTTTATGGATAATGTGTTGATGAAAACTTCCGTGTCTGAGACTTTGGACCCTGTTGTAGGGTTTTCTTAGAAGGTTGAAGATGATTGTTGTCGTTTGATGAATGTTGATGATAGTGAGTGAGTTCAGTACTGGCTTAAGTTGGCCTCTTTGATGGATGTTGAACGTACTTCCAAGAGTAATTTAAGCGTTGCGGTTTGCCTTCGTTCGGCACCGCCGCCGCCGCCACCGTGATTGTTCTCAGACCATAGCTCCGGCAACTGGTGGTCGAACCGCTAGCGACCTTGGCGGCGACCTTGGCAGCGAGAGATGGGCGTAGCCGAAAGGGTAGATAGGGAATAAATGCCAACTCATTAACAAAACGTGACCCGCTGAAAGGACATAAGGACATGCACTGATGAGACGACACAGAAAAATTCTTAATTTCGTGTCATCAATTCAAAGGTAAAATTTATACGGACAGGTATGAAAATTATGTATCCTCAAAACCCTAGCTGAACTTATCTGTAAATTCACTCCATATTATTTTTTTAATCATAAAAATCATTTGTGACAAATTTTATCATTTGTTAAGAATCACAAATTGGTACATTTGTGATAAATAGAGGTAAAATCTCTAACTAATACAACTGTTAATTGTCACATGTAAACATATAATCCAACTTAGCAATAAAATCTCAAACTAATAATAAAATTTAATGAAAATTTATTATAATTTTGTCACAAATGTATCAAATTATATTGATTGTTAATAAATTAGTTTGGGATAAATTTATTATATATGTATTACCATAAATTTTTTCATGACACCCTAGTAAGTATTAAAACTTAACACAGTAAACATAGTAATTAAATGGATAGTAATATAAATAATCTTTAACTTTCAATATGGAATAACTTCCCTAAACTTTTGTTAAAAATTGATTGAATCTCTAGATTGTACGAAGATGTTTAATATTGCTTTTTCATTCGCGATTAGATTGAACATGTTTAAAAAAAAAATCCGGGTCTTCATTAAACAAACTGATAATTTATAGACTATATTATATATTACATCAAAATTTATTAATCATTTCTATCCTATTCCCTTTATCATACGCTAAAAATGCCGTAATTCTAGGAAATCTCTTAAACCAAATATGTGACTTCTGCTCTGAAATTGCCTCTAACGTCTCCCGCATGTCACGTCATGTCACGAACAGAGGACTAATCCATCACGTTCCCAACGGCTCCTCCGCCGCTGTACTCCGGCTGTCTTCAATTTTTCAAAATTATTATTATTATTATTATTATTATTTTTGTTGGGGTCTTGGAGTTAATTACAATTAAGTAAAAAATAATTTTTTGTGGCAAAAGAGAAATGACAAAAAAGGAATTAGAAAAGAAAATAAACGGCTAGCGAGACGTTATGACGACTCTTGTCGACTTGTAGCAGACATACTGTCTTGAAGTACGCAGCTTTAGTAGTGGCTGAGCCTTGGCCTTGGTCCCCTCTCCTCCTTTTCAACAACCCGCATTTATATTATAATTTTCCCTTTATGGAAATGCTAATAAACTTTTGCAGCACACTAATTATTTCTAATATTAGCGCTTGGTATTAACCCTACTTTTATTTACTCAAAATTATAAATCCACCTTTGGGGTTTTCCTAGATATTACACTAAGAACATGAATCTTTGAAGGAAAATATAGAGAGGAAAAACAAAAAGAATAGTTACGTGAAAAATCATTTCTAAAATCTAGAAGGGAAAAAAATTATGTTACTGCACTAAATAAATCTCTCTACTATTAATATCAGCATTACAAGCTCTAAAATTCCAAATACAGCATGAGTTTATAATACTAAAAGCCTCATCAGTTTTAATATGATATAGAATGGGTAGCTTACTGAAAAGTGTTTGCTCACAACAAATTATTTGTGCACTTGAACATTATTTTCTTTTATCATACTCCATAACTTCATCACTCTATCCAAACATTATAACAAGGACATCCACGAAAAGTTCAATTAGTTAGCTTATCGTTGATGGCTTCAAACCTAACTCACTCATTACTACCGACCTATATGAAGATTTCATCGAGCTCGATAGGCTTCCGATCCAAGTCTGATCGGTACTTTGCATCCGAGATCGGGCTCATTTTCAAAAGTCCTAAAGAACGTGCTCTCTATTGCATCTAATTATATAGCGGCCACCCTTCTAAAGTCCTCGACTCTTATCAAAATTAGGAGATTTTTTTTTCCTCCCATTATAGTCAAGTTAGGCGGGGTCCAGGGCAAAGACTTTATAGGCGACGATTCATGAAGTAGTGGGAATAAAATCCTTGGAGAGGGGTCATGGTGCACGCGGCTGAACGATGGAGGGAGAAAGAGGGGGGAGAGTTGCAATCATTAGCCAAATCTCAATTATTTGTGACAAAACATAGGATCCCCACCATGGATAGGATTGAATTGGAGATTTGAATTACTTTAAGCCATATTTCACTTTGATCAAAGAGGGTCCTACACTGTGTGTGGTCGACTAGGGCAAAAATAATAATAATAGTAATGTCGGGCATGCGAATATCCGCAAGATTTTCCGGCTATTTTGAATCTAGACAGTTGACGGACTTTTGATGATTGATTTTGATCTTGGTTGATTATCCCTTAATTTAGGTTAATGTAGAATAGATTAATTGATGATTTAAAGGGTCATGTTGTGAGCTTTGTTAAACTACTTTTCGTAGGAAAATGCAGTACTATCGGAGCATCTCTATGCTTCCAACCTATGTACTTCAGAGATGAATCTGATTTTTGCAAAATTTTATTATTGGAAAAGAAATAGAAACTAACTTTATAAAAAGAGTGAAGTCATTTGAATTCCAACAAATGCTTTTTCGATTTGGGCTTTAAAGAATTTAATCAATGAAAAAATCGTATTTGCAAATTTCACCGAGATATCATTTGATTTTTGAAAGAATTATTAGGCCGCGTTGGACGCCGTGTCGTGAGTTTTTGTAAAACTTTTTTTTTGGTACGAAATGTGGTAGTATGGGAGCATCTCTATGCTTCAACATATGTAATTTAGAGATGATTTTACTTTTTGCAAAATTTACTTATCGGAAAAGTAACAGAAACCAACTTTATAGAAAAGAGTGAAGTCATTTGAATTCCAACAAGAGCTTTTTTCGTTGGGCTTTAAAAGAATGAATCAACGAAAAAAATCACATTTGCATTTTTCACTGAGATACCATTCAATTTTTGAGAGAATTATTAAGTTGCATGTCATAGTCATGTCACATTTGCTTTTATAAAAATTTTTATGGTACGAAAATGTAGTACTATAGGAGCATCTCTATGCTTTGACCTATGTACTTCAGAGATGATTTTGATTTTTTACAAAATTTACTTATCGGAAAAGAAACAGAAATGTTCTTTATAGAAAAGAGTGAAGTCATTCGAACTCCAACAAAAGCTTTTTGTTGGGCTTTAAAAGAACAAATCAACGAAAAAAATCGTATTTGCATTTTTCACTAGATATTGAACTATTAGGTTGCATTTAGTAGTAGATATAAAATTTGAACTATGATAAAATTTATCCAATCCTACATTTGGTGCCTACTCAAGATAGGATAAAGTCGGATATAAATGAGATATAGGTCGAATAAGATTATTTCATGAGAGAAGTGAGATAAATGTGGATATGATTTATAACAAACTTATTAAATTAACAAAATTTCAATATAAATAATATTTTGAATTATAATATAACAAATTCAAAACAAAAAATTTATATTTACTACATATTATAATTTAATCTTTTTTTATTCATATATTTGATGTTAATTCTATTTTTATAATGTAAATTCAATAGATAAATATAAATATATATTTATATTTAATACATATTTAGGTAGTTTGGTATTTTAGGTATATTAGTATAGTTTACTATTTAATAAATTTTTATTAGAAAATGATGGAAGGGAAAAAGAAATAAAAATTAAAATAATTTAAAAAGACAAGAAAAATAAAAAAAAATAAATTAAGGAATAGTGTCATAAGAGATTTTTTACCATCTCCATGAACTTTTAGGTTCATTTACACTAATACGTTTTTATATTTTAAAAAAAATGTATATGATATGATGTGAATATATTAGATTTTATTATTACGATTTACAAAATAATGGATATGATATAGCAAAATCTTTAGATTCATATCCTATTTTATCGAAATCTTATTTTAATTAGAAAACGGATCACCAAACATAACCTTAAGATATCAAGATATATTAGAATCTTTGTTTGTATAAAAGAAGAGAAGATTAAGGTGTCATTTTTGTTTTCGATCGATGATAATTCTTTCAATTTCACACGGTCGGATTGGCATAATTTATCAAGTGGCCTTCAAAACATAAGGACGTCCAAAAGGCTTGAAGCGGGTTTGAAACCTAGTCAAATTTCCTTTCCACCAAGATTAGGGCGTTCAACATATATCGAGTAAGAGTTTTACTTTAAACTAGCATTTCTAAAGGCTTTTAGTCCAATGCAAGTCCTATCCACTTTTTTTTTTTTTTTTTTTGGTCAGAAACCTATCCACTTATTGGTTTGAGCATTTTCGAATTGTTAGATTTTCTTTTTTCCTACTCTGGCCTCACTTAAATATCTAAGTTTTAGATTTGACCTCACCATTTTATCTATGCAAACTTGCACGACGTGGTGGGCGAGCCCAAATCTGACCACCGGTAAGTTGGATCCGTCGTCGGCATGTGACCTTTAATGGCACGGCGCCCTCATCCGCAACCCTCAGACGCAGCTGAGCTAAGGTTTCCTTTTTCATATTTTAATCATTTGCATTTCATCAAAATCTTTTATCCTAAAGTCCTTTGTATTTACGTGAAGGCATTTTCCTAAATCTCTCCCAAACACGCTGTTATTCATACTAGCATGAGTCGGACCGATGACACAGGAAAATTTTCGGTTGGACTTGTGATTTTATTCATTGGATTGGTGCTTGCTTTGAAAATTTCTTGACCCAATTTAAAAATTTCAACATGTAGTCCGGAAATCTGATTAGCTACCGAAACTGTTACAAAGCAAAATTGCAAACGAGAGGCATGCGGTCCACCTTCGAATGGAGAGTAATGGGCCTAGGTTCGGGAAGTGAGCTAAGGTTCAGAAATTCAATCTCTTTTCGAAAATTTCTTGTTTTTCTCATTTCGAGATTAAACCATGCAATTTAAAAATATTCATAAGTTACTTGAACAAAATGTAGATTTGTTCAAAGACATGAATTTTATGGATCCATCGATAACCATCCATATCAATTGATTGGAAGTATTAAGCAGCGCAAGTATTATCCCAAAAGCTCGTTTAGAGCCTTCGTGCATTAAGCATTGCGGCCACTTTTTTTTTTTCAATTTCGGCCCTCCACGCTTTTATTTTTTCTTCCATTTCTCTCCGACCCAAGTTTCCGATGACCGTTTCGAATTGATCAAGATTTCTTTTTGAGCCGCGATCCACAACCACTTGCTCATGGCTTTACCTTGAGATTGACCAAGGATGGCAATCAAACCTCCGCAGTGGGATTATCAGAATCGGGACGACTGTCTGCTAGCCATGATGGAGAAGTTCTTCTCCCTTTATGGGTACAAGGATGGGGAGGAACGATCGATGCAACTGCCTAGGCTAGGCGTCACCATGAGGAATCATAACCACTCAACTTTCCTATAAGTATGTAAGCTCATCACCGTAGTCCCATCAGTGTACCGGAATTCAGAATGTTTCATCACATGAGGTAGGAAATGTCTCTTCGAGTAGGCACATGCGGTCTAGAGATTCACTTGTGGTATGATTTGAACTTATGACCTCCTAAAATCCATTGAGAATCGGAGATTTATATCATATGGTGATACTTATTTATCGTTCATCGGCCAAATGTATGAGAAAGAGGGGCTTTTCCAATCGATTTTACTTGACTTCCAATGAGTGCAGGTTATTGCTGAAATGACTAATGGTGGTGTTGACAGGTGTGTGGACTGAACTGGCAGCATCAATGTCCATGGTTTCTGCTTTGCATGTGTTCATGATGTAAGTAGAACAACCGCCGCGGCATTTTCTGTTCTAGGCATTTCTATGATAATTTATTTTGTCAAAATTGCATCCATGGAAACCGATGAGTGGTGAACCATTTTAATGCTCAAGCCCAAGCCCTTGTCTTCTGTCAGACCTCTAATTAGGGGCAGCACTTATTGACGTCACACGATTACCCGATTTGAACACCACATATAGTGAGCGGCAAAGGATTTAGGCTAATCATGTTCGGGTCAATTTCGTGTCATCTCACGAGATACAACTCGTGTCCAACCTACGAAACACCTAAATTGATTTATATGACCCATTTAAATTAACCGGCTAATGTCAACATGATATTAGCTAAAGACACAGTTTCCATGCTATTCACTAGTAAGATTTTTAAATTGATGATATATGATTGACTATAACCATGTTTTTAATTTGGTGTGATGATATTTTGTGGACAGATTATTGCATTTTGTCAATAAAATTTATAAAAATTGAGAATGTTTCGTGTTAGGTTCATGTTTATGGACTGATTTTGTCATAACGGTCATGCCCGTAAATTATTCAGATCATGTTCATGGTAAGTAGATAGACACAATTAATTATTTATGTCATGTTCAGGTTGACCTATTATAGAGTATACCTTTATGTCGAGCTGACACTATCATGTCCACGAACATGAATTGCGACCCTACCTCTGATGCTAGTCAATTGACTTCAGTTGGCTACTAATCTTTTGCTCTGTGATTCTAGCAATTGCAGGGATGGAGTGTGGTTGTGCTGGTGAGAGTCCCCAACAAAGGTGCAGTTTTCATGACAATGGCCATTCATGTCTCAACGAAAGAACGCTCAAGGGGACATTATTTTGGAACTACAAACCTCGGAGTGATCTCCTTCTGTTGTTGACATGTACTTGAACAACGCAAAGACTAGCGTCCAAGTTTTCTTACTTCTTCCTTTTATTTTTCTGTCATTGACTCATGGACAGCAGGTAACGCATTATCAACCAAAAGTTCTCTCATCTTTTCCTACGGAAACTGGAGTTCGATAAGTTCATTACTCACCGAGTGCCTTTCTCTGAAATCAATAAGGATTTCGATTTGATGGTGAAGGGAGAGAGCTTGAGGCGCATTATCAATATGGAGGACTAGGATTGGTGTTGGATGCTAATAAATAATCTCTTGTTAGTGCTTATAACTCATCTTTTTCTGTCGTGAGATAATGACATTTAAAGGAACATGCAGCTATCGAGGTGACTCGTATATTTGTGGCCTTCTTGTTCATATGAGAAGCAATAACAATGAAGTTCCCAGACCCTTTTCGTTTCTCTCTTTTCCCCTTGTCATTTTGTGAATCTATGTCGTAAGACATCTCGAAAAGATTATATTGCAGGTAATGTTTGTTGCGACTACGGCTAAATTAGTACTTCTTTTGACTGTGCGACTTCAAAGTTTTAACAGCACTAGTCAGTCGGTCTACATCATTTTGTCAAGCTTTCCGAGTATGTTCACTAGGAGGTGCACTTGTTTGGCAGTGCAGTTCGAAGTTTTCACTTAATCTAGTGACCCAAATAGAAAATTCAAATGGTACTTCAACCTATCACAATGTTGGGCAAGGTTTTGTCTTCTTGCCAGTTTTCCCTCAAGTTCTTGATAGAACTCAGAGACTCACAGTTTCGATCGTGCTGCTGATTGTCTTAGAAAAACTCAAATGAACATGCATTCAGTTGTGTATTTTCCCATTTTTGTTTCTGCAGGTCCAGAATGATCATTAACAAAGAGTCGAGTGTGGGGATCAAATTCTGTCGTTGAAATTTTATTTGCCAGTCACCATTAAAAGAGAGAACATACACACTTGACTATGTCCAAAGGGTTAATGATCATCCGGAGCAGCAACAAGACAGGAGACTCTATGGTGGGAACTTGAAGCAGATCCTGCCGCTTCTATGACCGGCTTGTTTGCATGCCTTGTTGCAGTCCGGGAAGTTTGAGCACGGGCCTAAGCACCCCGGTACTACTGGCGGCAGCCACCCTACCACGCTTCCTGCATAATCAACATGAAATTCATCATGATTGTTCTTTTAAATTTTCAACGGAAGGAGGAAGTAATTTTTATGATTACATCGTATTTTGTCCCGCCAAAAAAGGCGAAGCCTAATCCGATCATCTCTAGATACTTCTCACTGGTGTAAAGTAGGACATCCTTAAAAAAGTTTGAACCTCCATGTGCATTAACGACGAGACCAGAGATTTGTATAGAAACATTGCTCAATTGGACCTGCAATCCTGAGCTCACTCAGATATTCCACACGAACTTGTTCCTAGCTCAAACTATAAAACCAGGTCGGTCGGTCGGTCGGTAGGTCATCTTAGGATGGACCCTTTTGTAGCTCCAATGGAAGGAAACTTTGTTAATTTCAGCAATGATTTTACTGAAGATGTAGAGATTTGTCACCAGACATGAAGAGAAACGAAATGTTCCCCACTCCGATCAACACTTGAACGGAACCTCCTGCTTTATTCGTACCCATCTCCCAAGCCGTATTTCGTCTTCTTGATTCGCTGGTGTGACAAAGTAAATGAAGCTCTCAAAGCCACAGCTATATGCTCAACAACATTAACATTAGCCTAGGAAATTTACTTCACTGGGATTCCAAATGAGGTTTCATTACGTATTAATGATGGTGACTGACGATACACATGACAAGCACGTGGGGGATCTTTCATTCAATCACCTTCTTGTCATAAATGTGTTTCCTTGATTTCTATCTGTTTTTTCTAGATGGTTAGCAACCAAAGAAAGCCAGATGTGGTTGGAGAAAATATTGTGTACGTTTAACGTTCCAGCGTGGCAAATAGAAAGTCACTGAGAAGGCGACACATGTCCTTTCTTGGGACTCACAAGCTGAACTAAAATTTTAAAAATTTTGGTGCATGCTATAACTGAAAAAGTAGGATTTCTTCTGCAGAGACCGCGCGTTGCTCTTTCTCTCTTTGCGTCTTTCTCTGCCCTCCCTCTCTCTGACCAGCGAATCATCGCACGATCAGCGAACCACTGCGCCGCTCTTGTAGCTTCGGATCCGAGCTCAGCTTGTCCGTCCGTCGCTCTTTCTCTTTCTTCGCATGTCTCTTTACCCTTCCTCTCTCTAACTGGTAAACCACTACGCCAGTCCTTCGACTCCTGATATGGCCCCGACTCGTTCTGCACATTGGAACGTTCGTGCCTGACCCCCTCTCTTCATTGGCCTACCGATCTCCTGGTCCACCGGTATCACGATCTCACTGGGGCTCACCTCGACCTCCTTCCTCGAGTCCCCAATCCTCCTCTCCAATGTCAAGGTCATTTCTCACTTTTGCTTTTCTCCCTCCTCCTAATTTGCTGTGTGGATTTGAGCGTGCGGTGCTCTGTGTTTGGGCCGTTCTTCTCTCTTTCTCTCTCTCTCTCTCTGACGGTGTGACAGAAAGGGGGGTTTCGGTTCTTTTTGTTTCTTTTCTTGGATTCTTCTTGTAGTTTATTTGCTTTATACTACTTAGAATTCTCCCCCTCTCTCTGTAAAAGAACCTAAAATTTACTACAGCCGCCCAAAATACAACCACTACAATAGAAAGAAAGTTGTAATTTTTTTTTTTTTAATTTGGGTCGATAAGGAAATCAGTCAATTGGCAAGAGGTGTCAAAAGTATTTGTCCAAGCAATGTCGAGCAAACAAATGTCAACCCATAATGAGGATGGGGCTGTTCAATGAATGTTGAAGACAAGGCTCTCAATGCAAAATTGAAACAAGATTCCGTAAATCTAAAGAAAGATTGAAAATGTTGATTGTGTTGTTGTTTATGGTAATTTTAGCTTTGAAACTTGACATGTTTTGAGATTTGGCAAATATGAAGATATTGGTTGGGTTGTTTATGAGTTTAACATGTTTTGTAAATGTATGTGCATTTTGTTTGCGGGATGAATGAAGTGAACCTTCATGTTGGCATATCACTTAATTTATTTTGCTATTGCATATGTTTCCAATGCCGTTGAAAAGAAAGATGTTGCTAAATATGGACCTTTTTTTCAGCTGCAAGTTGTTTATTTGGTGGCATTGAAACAAGAATTTATGCCGCTATAACTTTGAATTATTTACATGAAAATGAGATTATTGCTAACCATCATCACCGGTAGTAAACCAACATTTTGCTTCTTGAATATAGCTGAGTTCTAGCTATTTGGGCAATGAGCTAGTTTTCAATGGCCACGGAAAAATTGGCACGGCAATGGCCAAATTCATGAAATTTGATAAAAATTCCGTTTGCCTCCCCACTTCTTGAAATTTCGAACAAATTCTTGCTTTAACTATTTTAGGTTTCTTATTTTTTCTCCCAAAATATAAAATTCGCACATCGATGTGTTATTATCGATTAATCATATTACTTGAGTGACGGGCATTCGACCAATTTCATGTTTGAATTTGAATATTTTCTTTGTTATTGATAATCTTGACTCGGTACCTCTTCGATCGGGTAGGAGCCCACGCATCTTCCCCATCGTCTTCTAGCTCTATGTCATGTGCTCCCAACACATCTTCACCAACCTCCACATCCTCTTTTCGCTGGTCGACTGGTCCCAACCCATCTTCCCCAATCTCTCATTCTTCTGCTTCATTGAACATCCGCAACGAGAATGCCCGATCGCTATTATTCGTTCCAAATTACTCTTCATTCTCTCCTTCTTTTCCTTCACTAAACATCCACAACAAGAATGCCCGGTAGCTATCATCCGTTCCAAATGACGCCAATGTCCACGGCGCTTCTATATGGAAAATGAAAAGTTAAGAGAGCAAATCGGTATGGACATAGGATATGGATAACTATACACAATACACATGAAAATAGAGGAAAGATAGTTTTAAGGATCGACTCTTCTCAAATAAAGCTATTCAAGGTAAGATCACAGATTAAAACAAAAGGATGAGCATGGCATCCCGAAACTAAACATAGATCTCGCAAACAAAAGAAGCCTCTACTTTGGAAGAATCGACACTTCAAATAGGGCTTTGTGCGAGTCTTCCGCATTACACTAGGACAAGCTAGTTCCATCACCTCCTAAAAAAAAAAGACCCTTCATTCTCTTGCCTTTCCCACCATGATCATTTTTTACATGTTAGTTATTTCGATTTTCAAAAAAAAGTGTTGGGATAGAAAATTTTAAAATCGGACCGAATACACGTGCACATACATGCGATACACGTGCGATGTACGTGCGGTACTTCCTTGAAGAAATGATGGGGAAGATGTGTTTGAGCAAATCAATAAAATGGGTTTGGAAAAGGGCGGGGAGAGATGTCGAAATCAGGAATGCTTGAACAGATAGACCCACCTGATGCGAATGTAAATCGAAGGTTTGCGCATCGTTGTATCTATGGTTCTTGAAAAGCGAGGGGCGAATCGTGGTGTCTATTCTACACGCCTATTGGACAAACTAGATCACAACATTGCACAATAGCATGTGACGAACGCATTAAGTTGGATAGAAGATGTCCCCCATGTACCAATGTTTTAGTTGGTGTTCACGACGTCATTGTCGCACTCTTTGGGTATACCAACATGCTTCTTGATTTAGGCAAACGAGAAGTGCAGCCTCCTCCTCATCTTTGGAGGTCTTGTTGAGGATGGGCTTGGCGAGGCCTAGCGGCCGCCTGATGAGCCACTGAAGCGATTCTAGCATGTAGAGAAATATGAAAGCAAGCACATGTACGGTTGAAGGGATTGCTCCCACAATAAGCATCTAACGCCACGCATGGTTGAGGTGGATATTGGAGAGAATATAATTGGATAGATTGCCGAATAGGATGCCAATGCTAATACACACCTAAACCATGCAAACAAAAATTGAAAAAGATGCCGCAAAATTGGCGGGGAAAAAAAAGAAACGAAAATAAATGACTACCTCGGTATGAAGATCAAGATGCCCACGAGAGAAGGCAATGGAGATCTCGGTGGTGAGGCGGGGCAATCGTGAGGGCGGGAAGTTGGCGGCGAGGTTGGCCAAGGAGCAACCGACTAGGAAGACGACATAACCTAGGGGCGAAGCCCCGAAATGAGGGGCTCGACGAAAATATGGCGCCCGCCATCATAATTGTCAATAGCTGACCAGAATCAATCAAAAATTAATCTTGCTAGCACCAACCTAAGCAATGTGAACACATCGAGGATGGCCATCACGAGCTCAAGATGGAAGTAGCTCGGGATCGAGGTGCGTGTTGATATATAGTGCAAGCCCGCTAATTTGTTGTTGCATTTGCAATTGATTCGTTTTCTAATCAAATATATGTTGTACCACGCCCTGCTCTTTCCATTATCCACTATACCATAAATCAATATTCACTATACCGAGCCGAGATAGCTCTCGGGTGATTCAAGCTATAATCTTCTCGCATTGTACCAGGACAAGCTAGGTTCCATCGCCAAACCCCCTTATTCCCCCTCGGAAAAACCCTTCATTCTCTTGTCCTCTCTCGCCATGATCACTATGACGCGTTTGTGGTTTCGATTTTAAAAAAAAAAATGTTGGGATAGCAAATTTTTAAAAATCAGACTAAATACACATGCAATATACGTGTGATAAAAGTGGAACATACGTGCGATATACGTGCAACGTACGCGCAATATAATTCATGAAGAAAATGATGGGGTAGATGTGTTCGGAGTAGTCAACAAAATGGGTTGGAAAATGACAAGAGATGTCGGAATAGAATGCTTGAATAGACAGATCCACCTGATGTAGAATCTAAATCGAAGGTTTACGTTGGAAAAATCCGTTGTCCTCCTAATCCTGTGACGTCTCAAACATTGGTTGTTTCTCTTGTTGAAGAAGCAAACGGCGCGAGCTCTTGCCAATGGTTGCTTCAGTGATACTTGTTTTATTAAAAATAAAAAGCAAGATATCAAAAAGAATCGGTTGGGATGATCATTGTCAATCTCACTACCACCGGCCGCAATCTCAAATGTGCTCGAGAGAATCTCCACTTGATGTCTCTTCGGCCGGATTAAGAGCCCACGCATTTTCCCACATCGTCTTCTAGCTCTATATCGTGTGCTCCCAACACATCTTCACTAGCCTCCCACATCCTCTTTTGCTGGTCGAATGTCCCAACCCATCTTCCCATTCTCTCCTTCTTCTCGCTTCATTGAACATTCGCAACAAGAATGCTTGCAGCTATCATTCGTTCCAAATGGCTCTTCATTCTCTCCTTTTTTTTCTTCACTAAACATCCGCAACAAGAATGCTCGGTAGCTATCATCCGTTTCCAAATGACGCCAATGTCCATGGCAGCTACTATATGGAAAATGAAAAGTCAAGAGAGCAAATCAATATGAACATAGGATATGGATAACTATACGTAGTACACATGAAAATAGAGGAAAAGATAGTTTAAAAAATTGACTCTTCTCAAATAAAGCTATCCAATGTAAGATCAAGCAAGATTAAAACAAAATGATGAGCACGACATCTCGAAACTAAACATCGATCTTGCAAACAAAAGAAGTCTTTCTTTGAAGAATTGACACTTCTCAAATAGGCTTCGGTAGTCTTCCGTGATTACACCGGGACAAGCTAGGTTCCATCACCCAAAAAAAAAAACCCTGATTCTCTTGCCTACTCCCACCATGATCATTTTCACATGTTAGTTGTTTCAATTTTCAAAAGTGTTTGGCATAGCAAATTTTCAAATCAGATTGAATACATGTACAATGTACGTGTGATAAATGTGCAACGAACGTGCGATATACTTCCTCGAAGAAAAATAATGGGAAGATGTGTTTGAGTAATCAATAAAATGGGTTGAAACTACGAAGAGATATCGAAATTGAATGCTTGAGCAGATAGACCCACCTGATGCATAATCTAAATTGAAGGTGCGTGTCGCTATATCTATGCTTCTCGAAAAGCGAGGGCGAAGAGCATCGTGGTGTCTATTCTACATGCACATTGGACAAACTAGATCACAATAGCACACAATAGCATGTGACGGACGCATTAAGTTGGATAGAAGATGTCCCCCCACGCACCAATGTTCGGTTGGTGTTCACTGATGTCATCGTCGCACTCTCGGGTATGCCAACATCCTTCTTGATTTGGGCAAGTCAAGTGCAGCCTCCTCCTCAACTTTGGAGGTCTTGTTGAGGATGGGCTTGGCGAGGCCTGGCAGCCCCGCATGGTGAGCCACTTAGGCGATTCTAGCATGTGCAGAAATATGAAAGCAATCACATGTACAGGCGAGGGGATTGCTCCGCAATAAGCATCCAATGCCACGCATGGTTGAGGTGGATATTGGAGAGAATATAATTGATAGATTGCCGAATAGGATGCCAATGCTAATACACACCTAAACATGCAAAACAAAAACTAAAAAGGTGCCGCAAAATTGGCAGGAAAAAAAGAGACGAAATAAATGACTACCTCGGATATGAAGATCAAGATGCCACGAGAGAGAGGCAATGGAGATCTCGGTGGTGTAGACTAGGCCAAACGTTAGGGCAAAGGCGCGCCGAGGTTTGCCAATGAGCAACCAACTAGGAAGACGACATAACCTAGGGTGAAGCCCAAATGAGGGGGCTTGACAAAAATATGGCGCCCGCCATCACAATTGTCCAACGGTGGCTCAACCAATCAATAATTAATCTTGCTAGCACCAACCTTGAGCAATGTGAACACACCGAGGATGGCCACACGAGCTCAAGATGGAAGTAGCTCGAAATAAGGTGCGTGTTGATATATAGTGCAAGCCCACTAATCTGTTGTTTCTTTTGCAATTGGTTTGTTTTTTCATTCAAATATGTTGTACCACACCCTTGCTCTTTCCATTATCCATTGTACGAGAAATCAATGTCTACCGTACAGCTCCGATAGCTTCGAGGTGATTCAATGGCGCAATCTTTCGCATTGTACCAGACAACCTAGGTTCCATCGCCCACCCCTCCCTTTCTCCCCCTCAAAAACCATCATTCTCTTTGTCCTCTCTAGCCATGATCACTTTCATTCTCTTGTCCTCTCTCGCCATGATCACTTTCATTCTCTTGTCCTCTCTCGCCATGATCACTTTTACACGTTAGTGGTTTCGATTTTAAAAAAAAAAAATTGTTGGGATAACAAATTTTTAAAAATCAAACTGAATACACATGCAATGTACATGCGATAAACATGCAACATACGTGTGATATAATTCCTCGAAGAAAATGATGGGGTAGATGTGTTCGGAGCAGTCAACAAAATGGGTTGGAAAATGGCAAAGGATGTCGGAATCGAATGCTTGAATAGACAAGATCCACCGATGTAGAATCTAAATCGAAGGTTTACGTTGGAAAAGTAGCTATCCTCTAATCCTGCAACGTCTCAACATTGGCTACTTCTGTTGTTGAAGAAGCAAAACGGCACGAAGGTCTTGCTAATGGCAGCTTTGGTGATACTTGTTTTATTAAAAATAAAACGCAAGATATCAAAACGAACTGGTCGGGATGATCATTGTCATATCAAACGTGCTGAAGAATCTCCACTCGGTATCTCTTCGACCGGAGTAGGAGCCCACGTATCTTCCCCATCGTCTTCTAGCTCTACGTTGTGTGCCCTCGACACATCTTCACCAGCCTCCACATCCCTCTTTTGCCATTGCCGGTCCCAACCCATCTTCCACATTCTCTCCTTCTTCTTCTGCTTCATTGAACATCCGCAACGAGAATGCCCGGTAGCTATCATTTGTTCCAAATGGCTCTTCATTCTCTCTCATTCTTCTCCTTCACTAAACATCCGCAACAATGCCCGATAGCTATCATCCGTTCCAAAATGGTGCTCAATGTCCATGGTATCCGATATATGGAAAATGAAAAGTCAAGAGAGCAAACCGTATGAACATAGGATATGGATAATCGTACATAGTACATATGAAAATAGATAAAAGATAGTTTTAAGGATCGACTCTTCTCAAATAAAGCTATTTAGGGTAAGATCATGCAAGATTAAAACAAGAGGATGAGCATGACGTCCCAAAAGTAAACATAGATCTCGCAAACAAAAGAAGCATCTCGCTTGAGAAATTGGCACTTCTCAAATAGGCCGGTGCAGTCTTCCGCATTACACCAGGACAAGCTAGGTTCCATTACTCAACCAAAAAAAAAACCTCCATTCTCTTGTCTACCCCTGCCATGATCATTTTTACACGTTAGTTGTTTCGATTTTCAAAAAAAGCGTTGGGATAGCAAATTTTTAAAAATTAGACCGAACGTGCAACGTACGTGCGATATACTTCCTCGAAGAAAATGATGGGGAAGATGTGTTTGGAGCAGTCAATAAAATGGGTTGGAAACAGACTGGAGAGATGTCAAAATCAAATGTTGAACAGATAGACCCACCTGATGCATAGTCTAAATCAAAGGTCTGCGTGTTGCTGATCCATGCTTCTTGAAAAGCAAGGGGCGAAGAGTATAAAGCTTCTTCAATTCTTTCGGAACCGAGAGACAGTCGGCTCTATTGGCTTCATAATTTTTTCACCCAAGCAGCCAAAACATCCGACAAGCTCGCCCTATGAGGATCGAAAACAACGATTTGCCTCACCAGCGTCTTGCATTTTTCACCTTCTTAAAAGGAAGATTGAACATGGCAATCCTCTGCTCCTCGGTAGCAGCACGAGGCCCCCCTCGACCCACTTTAAACTGGGCCTACCCTTTCAAGGTCCTCAGCCTTTGCAGCATTTCCACAACTGGCTGGGGAAGAAAACAGAGGACGAGTGCCCCTTGTTACGACGAGGCGCAACTAGAACGTGAATTGAAAGATGGAGAGTGTCGCCGCCGGATGCTTGCGGGTCGCCATTCTCGCAGGTGGAGGCTTGACACTAAATTGAGCAAAGGACTTGGAGCTGCTGCTGCAGACACGGGAGCTACGCAGCTCCGGCTCCGGTGGGAATGGAAAATGAAAATACCGAACGGAAGGAGATAGAAAATTTTCTTTTGTTTGGGGCTAATTTGAGAATCGAGACCAGCCTCCTCTAAATTTTTTTTAACTCCACATGGTTTCTTGCTTTCCAATTTAGCCCTTGAAGAAAATTTTCCAATGCTTGTGAGTGCACCGGCACCGCGTGGCTTCCAGAAATACTAAAAGATGTCAATTTCGAATTAGACGAAATTAAGTGAATTACTCAAATTGCAGAAATTTGACACTCTAGAACTAGAAAGCGCTATTTATAAATTTCACTTTCATTTTAAATTTTAAGATTTTGCAAGAAAGATTAAATAACTTTATATATAAATATAAATATAAATATATATTAAATCGATATACCCTTGTACCAATTATAGAACTATAAACGCCATATGTGCATGAGACCATTGGTATGATCCCGCAATGCTTGGGTGTAAATTAGAAAGATAAATTCTTACAAGCGGATAAAAAAAGTTCAATATGATTAAGGAAATTTTTTCAACATGACCCCTAAATTTTTGTTCTATGTTAGCCAAGCCCTTATATTTTTCATTTTTCAGTAGATGCCATACGTTTTAGGAATTTGTTTTCGATTGAGCCTTTCTACATTGAATCTTTTGGTAATCCTCCCTTATTTGAGGTGATGAGTGTGTGCGCACACCAACTGCAAACATCCATGGAAGGAGATGTAAAGACAGGTGAAGAAAAAGGATTTTCTTAAGAGCATACACCCACAAACTCAAGAGAATCAAATCGCAAAACCCAGGAGAACTCGAAACAGAAAAGGAAAAAAAAAAATCAAGCGCCTCCATTTACGATTAAGGACTAAATTCAATTTCCCCCCAAACTTAGACAGAATATGTCGAGTCGAACGTACCCTATGCGCACGTTTCTATAAAATAAAGTTACAATTTTGTCTTGTATTTTGTTTTATTTTTAAAAAATTAACACGATTGACACAAACCTAATATGCATAGGTTTTACATCATAATTAACAAAATACGGTGTTTTCTAATGACACCATACCAAAGCCCAATTTTGACGTGCAAACTTGAAATGCGAGCTAGTTATTTTTTTTTTTTCATTAGAAAGTACATATCTGGTAAAGTCTAGATTGAACAAATGGAGATAAATTTTTTTGTAATCAAGTCGTTTCAACCAAGTTTCGCCTGATTTACTAATCTCTCATCAAATTAACAGCAGATTATTGCATGTTGTGGCTTGAGCAACTTGCATTGCTTTTTTACATGAATGGTTCAATCAGGGATTGTGGTAATAATGCATGGCTGCTTTCTTGGAAACTAATGACTTTATTGAGGATGTTTCATAAAACAAAGTATAAGCTAAGAGTTATCATTTTTTTTTTTTTTGTCAAATCATTCCCCTACGTAAGTAGGCAGGTAAGTTTTCCTATTTACTAGACTTGCATTCATGTCATAAATTATACATTGATGCTTATATTCTTCGTTTAATGGCATAGTCAATTGGAAACTTCTATATTTATTAACTTTAAATCTCATAAGCTGGCCGGCGAGCTTGAGGCTCGCCATGGCCCGTGATCGGCCAAGAAGAAGAAGAGGGAAACAAAGAAAATGAAAAAGAAAAAAAAAAAAAAATATATAATAATTGATTTAAAACTAAAAATCCATTTTAAAAAAAAATTAAAGATTAAAAATCGATTTTAAAAAGGAAATAAATGGAAAAGAGTGTTTGGAGGAAAAGATTACTTGGTGATCAAGCAAAGGTGATGCTAGGGATGCGGGTTGGGCAGAATCCATCTTCTCGCCTTGAGTTTGTTTTCATCCTATTTGTCAATCGCTAAATCCATGCCACGTAACCTGGCAAAGGAGAAAGAGACGATGGCAACGCACCTCATACAAGAGGGAGGGGGTCCAAACAGCTTTGTACGTACGCTGCCCACGCAAAGAAGTTCTTCTCTAATTCCAAAGGTCAAGCCACCATTCTTCAGTGATGAGCTCTAACAAACAAATATAGAAAGATTGATTTTCTTTACCGAACAGTGGAAAATATTTTTCACTTTATCTTCAAGTTTCACCCGAACACTGGAAATAATTATATTTTTCTAGGAAATGGCTTCCTAGAAAATATTTTTAAGAAACGTCACATTTTTTGTAAAATGAACATAGCCTTAGTTGAAGTTAGTTTACAAAAAGCATGTTTAACCTAATGGTCCATAGGTTAAGATCATGAAAGGCAAGTGTGCCTAAAACGCGGTGTCAATGTGCACAATTAATGTTACCAAAGTAAAGAAGCCACAATGACATTTTCTTCTATTTTCCTCTTTCGTTGCCCTCTGTAGATGAGCAAAGTGACATCTTGACAAATCTATGATGTTTTTTGTTTTGCCGAGACAAGTCTAAGATGTCGACCAACTATAAGTTCGCCAAAATTACCATCTTTCTAACCAACCATTCCGAGCAAGCAGTTGTCAAGACTAAACCTACTTTAAAGAAGATCAATAGAGAGGTGGCAGCACAAGAAAACAGAATCAAAGTCGGACAGTTATCCAATAACTTCTAGACTAAATCATACACATCTGAAAGCTCATTGTATCCAAGATACAATAATCGTACTTCATGTTTCCAGCTTTTAGCGTTAGCGCTGACACTGAATTTTTGTCGAAATTTTTAAATATCCATTTATTTTCCAAAAATATAAAAAATTATAACAAGATACCAAAAAAGAATAAATGAAATAAAAAATCGAGTGGGCCGGACGCCCGACCTGCGGCATAACTTTTGGCCCTCCCCCAAAAATCCCTCTCTTCTGACCCAATTTCCATTACTTCCCTCCGTTGAGCCCAAGAAAGAGAAGAAGGAAGCCCAGCCCCTCTTCCATTCTTGCGCACGGCACGCCTGTGAGCGTGGAAAAGGAATGTGTGGCGTGCGGGTGACCGTCCGCAAGGCTAACAGAAGAGCATTCGTTTTCAATGGCGGAGACCCACGATCGTCCGGCGGCGAAACTCGCCGTCTTCAGTTCACATTCTTGTTCAAACTCATTGTGACAAGGGCGCTCGCTCTCTTGCTTCGCCGGCCGGCGGCGAAAATGCCGCAAATGATGAGAACCCTGAAGCGGGTGGGCCCAGTTTCAAGTGGGTCGAGGTGGGGCCTCGGATTGTCATATCCAAGCTTCCTTTTAAGGTGGCGAAAAGGTGCAAGGTGTTGATGAGGCAAATCATATGTTTCGATCCTCAGAGGGCGACCTTGTCGGATGTTCTGGCTGCTTGGGTGAAGATCATGAAGCCCAGTAGAGCCGACTGGCTCGCGGTTCTCAAGGAATTGAGGAAGCTGAATCATCCTGCTCATCTCGAGGTACCTACCCTCATTATATAAGTGAAGGGGGAAAACGATGTCAAAGATTTCAATCTGGCTTGGGAAAAGTTGAAGTTAAATCTGGTAATCGAGGATTTTTTGGTCTAACTTTAGAAAGAACAATTTTAATAACTATCGGAACTGCTACTAAAGCTACATATTCATTTATTATTTGGTATGGAGTGGTAAAAATTCATTTTGAACTAGTATGGTTGAAAAAACCTGAGGTTGTCGCACAAAACTTTGTTTATAAACACTATTTTGTTAAAAGAAATATACTTGTTTGGATCCGGTTTATAATAAATGATCGGATCCACAGAATTTCATAGCCCAACCTTTCGCAGTGTTCTGGCTTAGGGAAGTTTAGACATTTAAATGAAAGAATACGCTTCTCTCGCACCAAAAAGCATTTTTTTTTTGTTGGACTTCTTTTGATTTTATTCATCGGATTGGTGTTAGCTTGGAAAACTTTCTTGACCTAAATTTAAGATTTCAACATGTAGGGTAGTCCAAAGATCCGAGTAATCACTAAAATTGTCACAGAGGAAATTGCAAACGAGAGAGACATTTGGTCCGCCCTGAATGGTGGCCTTGGACCGATGTAATTTTGGTCCAATCCGGGCCAATTTGGGCTTAGGTTCGGCATTTCAATCTGAAAACTTCTCTTTACCTCATTTTGATATCAAAATATGCAAATTATTAAAAAAAGATTATTAGCATAAAATCACTTGAACAAAATATAGATTCATTCGAAGACGTGAATTTCACGGACCCATCGAAACCGACCATATTAATTGATGTGGAGTTTTAAGGGCTGGAAGTATTATTTGAAAAGCTCGTTTAGACCCTCGACACTATCATTGTATGTTCCATTTCTCTCCGACCCAACTTCCCGATGACCATTTGGAATTAATCGGGATTTCGTTTCGAACCGCAATCCACGACAACTTGTTCATGGCTTTGGCCTAAGATCGGCCAAGGATGGCAATCAAACCTTAGTAGTGGATTCGTTAGAACTGGGATGCCCGTCCGCTAGTCATGATGGAGAAGTTCTTCTTCCTTTCTCAGTAAAAGAGTGGGGAGGAACGATCGGTGGGGATACCCAGACTAGGCATTACCACGAGGATCCTACACCCGTAGGGAATCATAGCTACTCGGTCTACCCATGGGTAGCTGCAGTTCCACCAGCATGTCAGAATTTGAAATGTTTCTTCACAAGAAGATAGGAAACGTCTTTCCCAGCTAGCACATGCTGGCCAGAGGTTCACCCACAGCATGGCTAGAACTCGTGACCTCCTAAAACCCATTCATTATCGGAAATTCATCCCAAATTGTAATACTCTTATCGTTCATTGGGTAAACATACGAGAAAGAGGGGCTTTTCCAATCAATTTTGAACAGAAATTTTCCCAATTTTCGGTTTTTCAATGAGCAGGGGCACAAGCAAGGCGGACCGGCCCATGGCACAAAATGGATCAGCTAGCGTAGACCATTTCGTGAATTGATGGGTCACGTTAGGTCAAAACCCATTTTGCCACCACTAGATAAAGAGGAATGAAAAGATGTCAAGCAAAACTTCAGCAACGTCAGCCCATCAATGTCGAAAAATCAACACAATTCTCGTGTCAGCCTAGCATAAATTAAATCCAAATTTAAAAACAAACACAATAAATTATGCTTAACAATATCACATCAATGTGATCACGTAACATCAATTGAAAGTTTTTGGTCCTAATTGATGTTCCTGCCAAGCTTCAAGTTGCTTTAATTGTCGGCATTATCCTCTGAAGAAATAGATTTGATTAGAGGAGGAGGCCTAGCTTCAAAGCCACTCCTCCATCAACAGTCCTGAGATGGGATACAGGAATAGTAGCAGAAAAAGTCACCTTTTGGGTTTGCGGCTACATACAGATTGAATATTATCTCGGCGCTTGAAACTTGCAATTTACATTTTGAGTTTCGTCGCTCGTCGCTCCGACTCGCCGCCGGACGACCCCACATATGTACGCGAATCATCATTTTTTCCTTCCCAAGCTACCGTTGCCTTGCAAAACGACCGGCAACCCTTAACCCAGACTTCTCTCTCGTCCACCATCCCTTTCTATTACGTCTTCAGTTTTTGGTATTTTCTCAAAAAGCTACAGGACACTAGGATCTTACTTCTAAAAGAAAACAAAACTCACATAGCAGGGCATTAGCTTTTTGTTCATCTCGTGAAAGAGGTAGAGTTCAGTCTCCCTTACTATCACGTGATTGATTTTA
>CM024547.1:3137487-3255229 GCA_014182365.1 Eucalyptus tenuipes | reverse complement strand
CTAAACAAAAATAAATTGCATTTGCGTTATAGTATTAGAAACACGTTAATATAATAATAATAGGCCCATATAAACTACATTTTAATTAGTCAGATACTGAATGAGTTTAAGTAGAAAGACTCTAAACTGGATTAAATTTTCAGATTTGAGCCCTCGTGAGTATAAAGTTCATGAAACCCATAATCTTATACATATGACCGAAATTTGCATACGCTCTGCACGTGGATGCCCCAAACTTGGAAAAATTGCATTATTTAATCAATTTTTGAGAAATAAAGATGTTATTCTTGAAACCCATCCGTGGGTAGCGCAGTTGGTTGAGAGTCCCTCCCTCATCGCTGAGGTTGAGAGTTCGAAACCCTGCGTTGCTAGCGATTTAAGTAGGGGGCCATGGTGGTGGTTTGCTGTGCTAATCTTCTCTGAGGTATAGGGGCCTAGTCCTCAGGAGCCGTTCGGGCACAGGGGGGCAAGTGGCGGAGTCCTCGGTCACCAAAAAAAAAAAAATGTTATCTTTGAAAATTTCGATTATATGAGAATAGGAGGAAATGATATCTTAATTTCTTAACATGAGATGGTCGATATATTTCTTTGCTTTATTGTTATCTTGAAAATCCCTGGTCTCATACCTAAGAAACAACACATGCCTAAGAGGAGCGCACTCCTTCCTCTCCGCGGTGGCTACCACCCACCGGGTTCCAGCTGCCGAGCTCCCGCCGCCGCCTCCAACGGCCATTGACAAACCCCTGCTGCTCCCTGCGACGTACGCAGGTCTCCAGCAGCATCTAGACTAGGTCCGTCGTCCTATCTTTTAATAAAAGTTATTTAGGTGATTTTTAGTGTGCTAGACTCTAGTCTTCTATTTATAAGAAAGAAAATACAAAAATGAATAGTCTCGCATAGTTTAATTGATATGATTAATTTATGATCCTATCTCATGTCATTAGTATTGCAAATAGGTTGCATTTAATTATAATATAGCACACACGTCATTTTAGATTTCGTGTTAGTTCATTAATGTATATTACATTAGAATTCATGTAGTCATAATACTTAAATTAAGTCATGTTTATTTCAAACAAGAAAAACTCAAAAAGAGTTAATTGGCCTTGCATAATCCCATTTAGAAATCGTATCTAGGTCATGCATGCATTACATCATCGTCTGCTCTCTAGTTTATACAATCCATGTTGATTGGGGGAATTAAAAAGCTGTGCTCTTGCTTATTTAGTAAATCTAGGTTCTTTATTCTTTTCCAAGCAATTTATTTACCATTTTAATTAATGAGTGTTACATTATTGCTTGTGCTAGCCTCTGGTCTTCTATTTATAGGAAAGAAAATACAAAAATGAATAGTTTACCATTTTAATTAATGACATGATATCACCTCTCACCTATTATTAGTTTAGAATTAAAGTTGACCAAGACTATTTGCGAAATATATTTCAAAATAAAGAGAAAAGATAGCAAAAAGACATTAAATTGATCTAGCGTAATCAAGTCTTTGTATCCATGAATCTCTATTTCGCAAAAATAAAATTCACTGTCAAATTTTACTTGCGTTTCTAATCGATCCATAATAGATTAGTGGCGATTTTAAAATAAATTGAATTGTATGTTAAAAGAACGATACATCAAAATAACAAGTTGCGATTGGAATAAGTTTGGGAGAGTCCGCACTAAATGACAATGTTATCTCTTTAATGAGCAATGTTGTTGCTCGCCTAGCAATCCATTAACTTCTTTTTAGCGGTTCATTTCAAGAAAGGTCGCAACAATAGATATTGTAGTCGCTGAGAATTCAAGACGTGTTCACAATAAGGAACAATGGATCTGCACCGGCATGAGTGACTGCATGTGATTGCACATGCGCTTGCTGCGATCGATTGGGTCGAGGGATTGAAGCTGGTCATTTTGACTTCACGTCAATCACAAGAAATTCGGGATATGCATCGACATTGACTTGACTCAATGTTCATGGACTGTACTGCGTAGGATGTGATCAGCGATGAATGGAACAAGACATATAACGTGACCCTGTCGGGCCAATCTCGTTTCGTACTGTTATCTTTGCAACTTGGAAGGGGAATCCACGCCCATGTGTATCATTTTGTCGATGTGATCGTTACTGAAGGAACAAAGGAGGAGGAGAACGAAATTAAATTCATCTAAGGCTACATTCGTTTCACGAAAAATAATTTTCGAAAAAATAATTTTCGAATTTTTTTTTGGCGTTCGTTTTACGGAAAATGAATTCCTTGGGAAAAATGTCTTATAAATTAAGGAAAAATCTTTTCCATTTTTTGAAAAGTGAAAAATATTTTCCTCACTTGATTTCTCTTATCTCGAATCTCTACAAATCCTCACTTTCCCCTCAATTTCTTTTTCTCTTTTGTTGTTCGAATTATTTTTTATTTTTATTTTTCTTTTTTAATTAGAATTATTTTTAATTTCCTTTTTCTTTTCTATTTCTTTTCTGCTTCTTTTTCTTTTCTTTGTTTTCCATCTTCTTCTTTCTTGGCTGTCGTCGGCCGTTCTTGGAGTGCGAATCTCGAGCTCGTCGATCTCAAGCTCGCGCTCTGCACTCTTACTTCTCATTTTCTTTATTTATTCTACTCCACAGGTTGTACATTGCTCAAGCAAATGGCTCTGCATATCTTTACTTCTTTTTTCTTTTGTTTATTAGCACACACAAAACGCAGAGAGAGAACAGGCTACTCAACTGGAAGATTTTCATGAGGGCTGTACATGCTTTGCTTCTTTTCTCTTTTGCTTCTTTTTAAAATCCATACGAACATTTTTTAGAGTAGATGAGCATTTGGGATAATAAGAGAACAAATATATGAAGTAAGTTTGTCTAGTAAAGGTAAGTTCATATTTGATGGATTTATAGGTCGGTAAGTGATGCATGCCTAAGTGGTAAAGGCTTAGAAAATATTTTATTTACTGAACACCGGAAAATATTTTCCAAAACATTTTCAGCTTTTAGCCGAATGCCAGAAATTATTGTCATTTTCCTAGAAAATGACTATGGGAAAATATTTTCCCAAAATGGCCAATTTTCCGCAAAATGAACAGATCCTAAATAAATAGTTGAAGAGCGAATTCATAGTACGTCCATTTAATTGCACTTCTCAAACACCTTATCTCGATGCTTAAGCGGGAACTTTATGAACTCGGAAAGTGAAGAGAATGTAAATAGAGGACTGCTCATAAACCCTTTTCTTCTCCACCATATATGCATATCTTAAAGAATTTTCATTTCGGAATCAATACTAGATAATCAACTCTTGTTTGTTGATTTGTAGATGCCTGTTATTCTCTTTGGTAGCAGGTGATCGGCAGTCAGAATTTTAGTATATATTCACTTGCTGTGCTAAAAAAGGCCTCGAAGATATGTTGCGATGGTGCATCAATCTGACTCATGTGGCTTCATCCCTTTGAATTACGCGACAATCTCATCATCTCTGTCCTTCTATCCTTTCTTTCTTGGTAGAAATCTTATCGTATCTTTGCCTCAACGGTTCTTACTTATTTGGTTTTCAAAGTCTGCCTGCATGCGCAGAGGCTAAAAGTTTGCGGCGCCTTTTCCAGACATCTAAATCGTTTTACCTTTCTATTCTTTTTCATCTTTTAATGTTCTTTCTAGTTAACCGGACATGACATAGAATTTTAATTATTTGAAAGCTTATAAAATACTCTGTAAGTCTCGTGAACAAATTAAATCCAGACTTTTAGCTCATGCTTAAATTGTTTATGACCACGTCGAATGGAAAAATAATTATTTACGAATATCCCAATTTCAATATTAGTTGTTTGTTTGCATCTATCAGAAAGATGAGCTTTATCTAGTATAGAAATGGTGATTATGACATCACAAGATTCTTTTAATCGAAGGTCTTACAACATCAAACATTATTTTTTACCAAATTGACTTATAAATCGATGGGATAAAATCTAAGTGAATGATCTTGTAAGCAAGTGAGACACATTCAAGCATTCGCATGACCTAGAGACGTATTTTTTATTGTCTCTATGCTTATCGATAAGGACGTCTATCTAATCCCCTCTATTGCATTATATCAACCTTATCTCGGCTGATTTTGCGGTCTCCGGAGAATTCCAATGTGATATGCACTCTCTAGGGAGACGTGATGTTTTAGGCTCATCGATTCCTATCAAGAACCCAATTAAATCGTTGGTGCTTTCATCACCTACACACCTAAGAAGAAGTGACGTCACCCCAGGATCACATTACTTAATATTTCTATTTATACCTAACAAATTTAGGCCTTCAATCATTGCTAACTCGCTTTAATTAAGCAAAATTTCTTATTGTTTTCTCTAAGCTATTGTTACGATAGAGTTTTCACGTGTGCCATGCATTACGTCAATTATAAAAGCCTTAGGACATATATGCCTTCGGCAAGCTTTATGATAAAAAAAAAAAAAATCTCCAAAAATCATTTTTTAGAAAAATATTTTCCCCCTTTACAGGTTAGTAAATAGTTATTTTCGTAATTTTAAGTATATATATATTTTCTTTGACAGTAAATACTTTTTCGTTTATTGATCATTTTTAACAAACTAGATTTGTGAAAGTTTAGAAAATTAAGTCATGATTATTTTTATTTTCACTCAAACAAACATAGCTTAATGCTAGACAAGACACTAAATCGCACTCTCTCGCTAAAAGTGCACAAAGCATTGATCGGTGCACGTTATTCACGGCTATCTGTTCCCCGCAATGGCGGACATAAAGAAAGGCCGCATTCTGTCGTGTTCTCTAATTGATCGGAGAAGCTGGTGACTTGAATGTAATGTCACTATGACACAATCCCTCCAATTTCACATGGTCTATAGTTTACTCAGTTCGGTCACCGAACATTACATCATGTTCCGGTGTTCACTTAACAATATTCGCAAGCTAACCAGTAGATGCATAAATCAATTAGGACATCACTTTTGAGAAGGACATGCTATCCACCCAATTGATATCATTGGGATTTTATATACATATGGTCTTCCTCCATTATATAATTTGAACTGTGTGGTTGAATATTCTAACACGTTGAACACCTTGAGTGCAGTATCACATCTAGGTTGTCCAAGATCATGTGATTTGTTAGAGATTAATGAAGAGATTCTTCATATCTGCATTGATCGTGCATATCCAACCAATGAAAGATATGCTCAATCAATGGATATACGCACAATCACCGAAGATGCATAGAGTATCCTGATTATCTCTTACAAATTACACGATCAATCCAAGATATGCCCAATCAATGGAGATTTCGAAAATCTCCTAAGTATCTCTAACATGATTAATGGCAAGTGCATGCAACCTAATAAAGATAAGACCGATCAATTATAACCATCGACATTCCGGAAGAATATGAGGGAACGATAAGGAGAATGACAAGTCTTGTGGAAAATTACATAACCAAACAAAAAAAGGGAAAAGGATTTGTGGAAAAATTGTGCGTACTACGAATGTGGCAATTGCCAGTCCATGTGCACCAAATTCAGGCAAGCGTACGTAGAGAAAAGCACTACACGCGAATTCGTCCCATGCAGGAAACAAGAAAAAGAGTCGCAGCCGATTCGCGAAAGATATCCATCAGTTTCACTTGCTAGGCTGGTCCACAATTAAAATTTATTTCAGATAATTGACAAAAGTGCACATGCGCATGTGTACGAAAGGAATCGGTATTTAAAAACTTTTGCAAAATTGTATAATTATAAAACACTTGAATTATCAATTATTGTAATGAAATTATTGACACATTATGAAGGAATCACGAACATGCACGTGAAAAAGGAAAACATTTGTTGATTTGGACTTATTTTAGTGACTTCGATTTTAAGATAAAAAATTCTCAAGCTTTGAAAATGAAATACATGATAGATAAGATATATCTATCGATTTATGCGTTTGTCCATTGATAGGAAGGCTTGTAAAGTAACTAATCGAAGATATGTGAAATTTTCGAGGAAGAGGGAAAAAGGACTTGTGATATCTTAGAAATAAGAGTTTCTCTTTACCTTATACAACAGTATAGATGAGAATTCATTCCCTCGCCGAATCCTATTCCTAGCCATCATCAAACAAGCCTGCATCCCAAGCAACCCATGAAGAGCTTCTCAGAAGGCCACGAAAGACTGGCCCAAGAACGTGCATCACCGCGTCTTTTAATTTTTTCATGCTCGGTACGTCATGGGAACCCCCAATTTCTTTAATGAACAGTAGATTGATCTCGAGTACGAGCTTGAGCCATAAGCTCGTGGAGTCTCGCCCGATGAACATAAACAAAGGCGGTTTATCAGATTTTGTTAAGATTAGTTAAGTCCAAAGACTCGTACATATCGCATCAAGAAACAAGAGCCTATGTATAATAGCTGCACGAGAATAAAGACGGATTGCATTGTCTAAGACATGCACTTAGTATTTGGGATTTCATAGTAAATTAATACCGATTACACAAACGACCTCCACTGCCTTCCTTCCTGTATGTCTAATCTTTGAAATGTTTCCATTGGCATCAAAATTTCTAGATTGCATATAGATTTTAAGTCCATGTCATTTGTCAATTCAGTCTTATACCTTTCAGTTGTGCTAATTGAGTCATAAACATTTTTACATTTTACCAATTAACTCAATCATATTAATTTTAGATGGAAATCATTGATATGGATGTGGCACATCCTGATGTGGCACATGGCTAGCGTTAACGTTGATAATTTTCTTTTATATTTCTTTTAAATTTTTTGTTAGTGGCAACCATCGTCGGGCTTGGATGAAAAAAAGGAAAAGAAAGAAAGGAAAAATAAAATAAAAATTATATAAATTGTTCATGTCAGTGCCGGCCATGCCATAGGACAGATGACGTCCATATCAATGATTTCCGACTAAAATTAGCTAAGTGAACTTGATTGACAAATCATGAAAAATGTTTATGATTCAATTGGCGAAATTAAAAGGTTTAAGATTTGATTAGTAAAAGTGCAATAGATTTAAGACTTTTTGGATAATTTTCCTTATTATAGTCTCATATCATCTCTTGGGCAAAATATTAGGATCTTCTAAGTTTAAGCTACATATTTATATCGTAAGTTTGCCTCTTGAAAGGAGGGTGGATCGGTACATTACATTTCAATGAAACAAAAGTATATTCTCTCCCTTTGTCTTTTCCCTCTTCTTCAATCTTTTATCCTTTTCTTCCTTCTACTACCTCCTCCTCCGCCTCCTCATCGAGCACCTTCTTCGCTTCCGTTCGTTGCTACCGTTGCGGCGTACCAATTGTTGCTGCCCTCCCATCGTCGTCGCCGCTCGGCCAAGCTTCACAGTCACCACAAGCGATGAGCCTGTGCAACATCTCTCTCTCCCTATCTCTCTCTCTCTGCGCCCATGAATTCAGCCCCTGTGGCTGTGTTGACAAGAAGCGGGGATGACCGTGATGGGGTGCAAGCAACGGTGGAACGGAAGCGATTGATGATGGTGTAGAGAGAGAGAGAGAGAGAGAGAGAGAGAGAGCAGTAGAGCCGGGGAAACTTTGACAGATTCCATTCTCATCCACTCACGAACAGGAAAAATAAAAATACAAGGGAGTGAAAGATTGGAGAAAACGATTGAGACTTTACACATGTCAAGGAAGCACGAGATCTCAATTTCGATTTTTAGCTCCTTGGTGATCTGCACCGTCAAGGCACAAATTAAATTTGATTACACCATGAAATCAATGTTTTTACTAACCCCAAGTCATCAGGAAAAGTACTAAAAAAGTTCCAAATCAATTACACTTTTATATTAATTTAGTCATAAATTTTTTTTTAAGAATTTTAAACATTTTGACAATTTATCAATGTAATCCATTTGCTTAATTTTGATTAGAAATTCTTAACACGATACCGCCGTTCTACGTGACACGACAAGTATTACGAGGACAAATTTTACAATTTTTAATTTTTTCAAATTTATTATTATTATTTTATAACAATGTTCGATCAATATTGGTTATAGGCAAGGGCCACACTACCCTTGCCGACAATAGGCGAGGGCCGCAACCTCGTTTGTGATTGATGAGGGTGCGGAGGCTCACATTGGTAGCTGACAAGGGGCGGAGGCCCTCACCTAAACCTAGTATTGAATATTAAGTAAGATTTTTATGAAAATGAAGAAAAAAAAATCAATTATGGTTCATTTTTTATCTTGAAATGCCCTGATCCCATCTAAGAAACAACACATGCCGAAGAAGAGAGCACTCCTTCCTCTCCACGGCGGCTGCGGCGGCTACCACCCATCGAGTTCCAGCCGCCGAGCTCCTGCCGCCGCCTCCAACGGCCATTGACGTGCCAGTGCTGCTCCCTGCGACGTACGTAGGTCTCCAGCAGCATCTAGACTAGCCCCGGTGTCCTATCTTTTAATAAAAGTCATTTAGGTGATTCTTAGTGTCCTAGACTCTAGTCTTCTATATATAAGAAAAAAAATACAAAAATGAATAGTCTCGCATAGTTTAATTGATAGGGTTAATTTATGATCCTATCTCATGTCATTAGTATTGCATATAGGTTGCATCTAATTATAACATAGCACACACGTCATTTTAGATTTCATGTTGGTTCGTCAATGTATATTACTTTAGAATTCATGTAGTCATAAAACTTAAATTAACTCATGTTTATTTTAAAGAAGAAGAACTCAAAAGGAGTTAATTGGCCTTGCATAATCACATTTAGAAATCGTATCTAGGTCATGCATGCATTACATCATCGTTTGCTCTCTAGTTTATACAATCCATGTTGATTGGGTGAATTAAAAAGCTGTTCTCTTGCTTATTTATTAAATCCAAGTTCTTTATTCGTTTCCAAGCAATTTATTTACCATTTTAATCATTGAGCGTTACATTATTGCTTGTGCACCCGCAATATTACCTCTCACATATTATTAGTTTAGAATTGAAATTGATCAAGACTATTTGCAAAACATATTATAAAATAAAGAGAAAATATATTGCAGGACGTTAAATTGATCTAGCGTAATCAAGCTTTTGTATTTATGAATCTCTAGTTCGCAAAAATAAAATGTACTATCAAATTTTACTTAAGTTTCTAATTGATCTATAATTGATTAGTGGCGATTTTAAAATAAATTGAATTGCGTGTTAAAAGATGATAAATCAAAATAATAATTTGCGATTGAAATAATTATGGGAGAGTCCGTGCTTATCGATAGTACAATCTCTTCAATAAGCAACCGTTGTTGTCTGCCTAGCAATTCATTAACTTTCTCTTAGTATTTCACTTTAAGAAAAGTCACGGCAATAGACATTGTAAGCATGAGAATTCAAGACGAATGGATCTGCATCGGCATGAGTGGTTGGATGTGATTGCTCGATGGGCTCGAGGGATTGAAGCTGGTCATTTTGACTTCACGTCAATCACAAGAAATTCGAGATATGCATCAACATTGACTTGACTCACAATGCACGGATGGTGCTTCGTAGGATGTGGATCAGCGATGAATGGAACAAAACATCTAACGTGACCCTGTCGGCCCATCTCGTTTCGTACCGTCATCTTGCAACTTGGAAGGGGAATCCACGCCCGTGGTTATCATTTTGTAGATGTGATCGTTACTGTAGGAACAAGAGACAATGAGAACGAAATTAAATTCATCTAAATAAATAGTCTAAGAGCGAATTCATAATATGTCCCTTAAATTACACTTCGCAAACACCTTATCTTGATACTTAAGTAGGAATCATACAAACTCACAAAGTGAAGAGAACGTAATCAGAAGACTGCTGATTAAACCTTTTCTTCTCTGCCATGTATACATATCTCAAATAATTTTCATTTCGGAATCAATACTAGATAATCAACTCTTGTTTTTTGATTCATAGGTGCTTGTTATTCTCTTTGGTAGCAAGTGACTGGCAGCAAGAATTTTAGTATATATTCACTTGCGGTGCTAAAAAAGGCCTCGAAGATATGTTGCAATGGTGCATCGGCCTGATTCATCTGGCTTCATCCCTTTGAATTACGTGACGATCTTATCATGTCTTTTTTTCTTGGTCATAAATCTTATCATATCTTCACCTGGAGGGTTCTTACTCATTTTGTTTTCAGTCTGCATGGATGTGCGGAGGCTAAAAGTTTGCGGCGCCTATCACGGACAACTAGATCGTTTTATCTTTCTACTCTTTTTCGTCTTTTAACGTTCTTTCTAGTTATCCCAGGCACAACATAGAATTCTAATAATCGAAAGCTCATGAAATACTCTGTAAATTCCTTGAATAGATTAAATCTAAACTTTTAGCCCATGCATAGATCGTTTATCTTAACCACTTCGAACGGGCTAATAATTCTTTACAAATATCCAAATTTCAATATTAGCTGTTTATTTGCATCTTTCAGGAAGATGGGCTTTATCTAGTAAATGGTGATTAGGATATCACTAAGATTCTTTTAATCAAAGGTCTTAAGACATCAAACATGATTTCTTACCAAATTGACTTATAAATCGATGGGATAAACTCTAAGTGAATGATATTGTAAGCAAGTGAGACACATTCAAGCACTCGTATGACCTAGAGACGTATTTTTTATTGTCTCTATGTTTATCAATAAGGACGTCTATCTAATCCCCTCTATTGCATTATATCAACCTTATCTCGGCTGATTTTGCAGTCTCCGGAAAATTCCAACGCGAAATGCACTCTCTGGGGAGACATGATAGTTTAGGCTCATTGATCCCTATCAAGAACCTAACTAAATCATCGGTGCTTTCATCACCTACATACCTAAGAAGAGGTGATGTCACCCCAAGATCACATTACCTAATATTTCTATTTATACCTAACAAATTTAGGCCTTCAATCGTTGCTAACTCGCTTTAATTAAGTAAAGTTCCTTTTTCTCTTTCTCTAAGCTATCGTTACGGTAGAGTTTTCACGTGCGCCATGCATTACATCAATTATAAAAACTTAGGGCGTATTTGTTCTGGCAAACTTTATGATAAAAAAAAAAAGAAACTTCTCAGAAAATCATTCTTTAGAAAAAAATTTCCCCCTATTCAAGTTAGTGAATATTTATCTTCGTAACTTTAAGTGTATATATATTTATTTTTTTTTATTTACTGTAAATAATTTTCCGTTGACCAATCATTTTTAACAAACTTGACAAATGAAAGTTCAGAAAATTAATCGTGATTTTTTTTTTTAACTCAAACAAACATGACTTAATACTAGACAAGACACTAAATCGCACTCTCTAGCTAAAAGCGCACAAAGCATAGATCGGTGCACGTAATTCACAGCTATCTCTCCCCCGCAATGACAGACATAAAGAAAGCCGTATTCTGTTCTATTCTATAATTGATCGGAGAAGCTGGTGATTTGAATGTAATGTCACTATGACACAATTCCTTCAATTTCACATGGTCTATAGTTTAGTCAGTTCGGTCACCGAACATCACATCATATTCCGGTGTTTACTTAACAATATTTGCAAGCTAACCAGTAGATGCAAAAATCAATTGGGACATCACTTTTGAGAAGGACACGCCATCCACCCAATTGATATCGTCGGAATTTTATATACATCCGGTCTTCTTCCATCATATAATTTGAGCTATGTGGTTGAATATTGTAACGTGTTAAGCTTAATGAGTGCTATATCATGACTAAGCTGTCCAAGATCATGTGATAAATGAGGTTTTTCTTCATATCTCCATTGATCATGCATGTCTGATCAATCAAAGATATGTGCTATCGATTGGTTTATGCACAATCGTGAGAGATGCGGATAGTATCCTAATTATCTCTTACCAATCACCCGATCAATTTAGGATATGCCCAATCGCTGGAGATTTTGAAAATCTCCGGATTATCTTTGACATTATTAATGCAAAGTGCATGCATTCTAATAAAAGATAAGACCAATCAATTATAGTCATCGACATTCCACAAGAAAATACGGGAAACGATAAGGAGATCGACAATCTTGTGGAAAAAATGCAGAACCAAACAAAAAGGGAAAAGAACAAAAGCTTTGTGGAAAAAATTGTGCGTACTACGAATGTGGCAATCGCCAGTCCATGTGCATCCAATTCAGGCAAACGTACGTAGAGAAAAGTATTCCACACGAATCCGTCACATGCAGGAAACAAGAAAAAGAGGCGTAGCGGATCCGCGAAAGATATCGATCAGTTTCACTTGCCTAGGCTCGTCCACAATTAAAATTTATTTCAGATAACTAGCAAAAGTGCAGATGCGCATGTGTACGGAAAAATAGGTATCTAAAAAACTTTTGCAAAATTGCATAATTATAAAGCACTTGAATTATCAATTAAAGGAATGAAATTATCAACATAATATGAAGGAATCGTAAGCATGCGTGTGGAAAAGGAAAACATATCTTGATTTGGACTTATTTTGGTAACTTTGATATTAAGATAGAAAGTATTCAAGTTTTGAAAGTGAAATATGTAAGAGAGAAAATATAACTATCGATTTATGCGTTTGTCCATTGATAGGAAGGCTTATAAAATAACCAATCAAGGATGTGTGTAAATTATGAGGACGTGGGGAAAAAGAAAAGGAGGAGGAGGAATTGCGATATCATAAAAATAGGAGTTTCTCTTTACTTATATAACAGTGCAGATGAGAATTCATCCCCTCTCCTACATTTAATTTTTAGTAGGTTAATGTTTATCTAGCTTTAAATTCTGTTCTAGATATATTAGACACTTCACGTAAGAAATTCCCGGGGACGTCGTCTTTTAAACCAAGAAACAAAACTGAAATCAGATATGAGAAAGAAAGCCCACCACTTGAGAAGCGACGAATGTTTCTATTAGGTCCAAACGTTCAAACGTCGTTTAATACAGAAAAAGAGGAAAAAGAAATCAATCATCGCCAACGTTAAAAACATGAAAGCCTCATCGCATGTTTTAGCAAGTTTGTAGAACTTAACTAGTCCACCAACATCGTCGAATCCTAGCCGTGATCGAACAAGCCCACATTACGAGCAACCATGAATTTAAGGGTAAGGCCCCTCAATAGTCCAACCCATGAATATCTTCTCAGAAGGCCACAAAGGACTGGCCCAAGAACAGAATGTCCACTTTGTGTGGATCACCGCGTCTTTAATCTTTCTTGCTTAGTGCATCTTGAGAACCCCCAATTTCTTTAATGAACAGTAGATTGATCCCGAGCGCGAGCTCTAAGCTTGTGTCCAACTCTACAAGTGGAGCCTCATCTGATGAACATGAAAAAGGCAGTCTACCAATGTTTGTTAATATCAATTAAGTTGAAAGACTCGTACATATTGTCTTAGAGTAATTAAATTTTAAACTATGCATTTATCTAATAATTTAATTTGTTTTATTAGTTAGCAGTGATTCACAAAATCTCATACAATATCAAAGTTGAAAATTCTAAACTCGAATTTTTCCACGCCCCATTTGGCTTCCCAATTAAATTTCTACCATTGGCGTAGTGTTAAAATAATTAAATATTAAACGATACATTCATCTAACAATTTAAGTTTCAAAATAATTGGCAATGGTCCTACAAAATCTTACATATTTCACTGAACTAGGGGAGCGATTTTGAGATATATTTGTGAAGATTGGAATTAACTCATGGAGGTTCTTTTTGATGTAATAACAAACTTTGTTTTGGAATTCCGCATGTACACCAAAGGACAAAAATGTGAGGCTTAGTAAGAGACGGGCCAAAGCAGACAATATCTTGAGTGAGTTAAATTTAATATAGTATCAAAGCAAGACCCTCTTTAGTAGGAGTGTGGTTTGGGAACCAACCACGTGGAAGTTGGCAGGTCGGTAACAATCCAATTTAATGAGAGTGGGAGTGGTTATAAGGGTTAGAGGGTCTAGACAAGGAGCAGCTCCTAGCAAGCTTCTAAAATAGTAAAGGTGGCAAGAATAGACCGAACTATGCACTGGACAAGGGGAAAGTAACTCTGAGATACATTTGTAAAAAATGGAATTACTTTATGGATGTGCTTTTTGGCATAATGGCAATATTTGCATTGGAAGTTCAAAGTCAAGCGTGCTCAGGCTGATATATTACCAGGATGAATGACCTTTTGGGAAATTGTCTCATTGTAAGCCAAATGACAAAATCATAAGATTCGGTATATAATGGGACAAAGTGAATAATATTTTGAGAGCTAAATCCACGGAAGATGAATTAGCTTTTATTCATATGTACGAGCAAAGATTATAGTTTCTCAAAAAAAGATCATCCGGAGGCTTTGCAGGTTTCTCCCCCTCTTTTTTTTGGTGGGGTTGACGCAGGACTAGGGTTGGCAACTTTTTCTGCATATCCCTGAAAGTGCTTTAGCTTTTGACAAAAAGCATTGTTCAGCCCAAATTATTTTCCCTCCTTTTTCCTCATTTTCCCTTTATTAGAAAAATCACTGTTTTTGTCCTTACCATGTGTATGTGCTACCTTTTTGGCTATTCAATTATCTAAATTCATACTTGGGATTCATATGGTAAGCACTAAAGTTGCAGCCCCAATTTAAGATTCAATTATCTTTCTTTTACCAAAACAAAAACAAGATAAAATTTGGGTGCCTAAGAACTCTTTTAATCTCACATTAATCAACTCTATTCCTTTCACTATTGCATAAACCCGAGACTTTTACGCATGATTAACAATTTTCCAGCTACATTAAATACAAACGTATGATTAGAAAATAAAAAAAGGCTATAAATAACTCAAAGCAAGAAGCTAGCGTGGGGATCGGAGTTTCGATACTATTTTTCATAATTACACTTGTTCAAAAAGTTCAAAATCAAGACCACTAGGATCAAGAACATTTACATCGCGAGTACATAATGCATAGGTTCTTAACAATTTTTAGTTTTTGAGTATAATATAAAAATAGAAAATCATTCCTCTACTCTCCACTTTCATGAATCGATATCGCCCACAAAAGCGACAGCACATACGCCTCCTTTCGACTCCATGCATGGCAATATAGCGACTGAGCATATGTCGAGAAAGGGATGACCAAGATAACATTAACAAATCAAAACACCTTTTTACATCTCATTATAACTTCAACTTTTCATCTTCTCAACCATCATTAACATCATATGTACACACCAAAAAAGTAAAAATACATCAACGAAAGGCCAACCCTAACAAACAGAAGAGAAGAAAGCATAAACCTGAAAATGCAAAAATATGTATAGTAAAAGTAGCGGTGACGATAAGTTCCCTTCTTTCCTTTTTTCACAGAGAAGTAGAACATTGGCTTCCTTGCTGGGAGCTCAACGGGCCGGTTGGAATCGCCGGCCCGAAATCCATAACCGCGATGCAGTTGACATTGATTGGATAATTCCACGAAACCCAAGTCCCTACCTTCCACCTTATCCTCCCATTCGCTTTGACACTGATCGCCAATTTGCCCGCGCTCTGATCACGGCCCACTTCATAACCGAAAGAGGGAGCGACGGGAATTGAAGTCCCCACGAGGGAGGCGGTCAAGAGATTGGTGTCCTGGTGCCCTTGATAAAAGGGTGGAAGCGGATAGTCAAGGGTTATCTGCTGGCCTTTGTAGGCGACATAAACCCGGAGGCCATCGTAGTAGATACCGACCTTGGTGTTGGGGTTTGTGGCGACGAGGGTGAGTTGGATGGAGGAGTTGATGAGCTGCGGATTGGTGGAGAGGTTGAGTTGGTAGATTTGGGCTTGTTGGAGGGAGAAGCGGGGCTTGGTGGGGTGGAGGAGGAGGTAGATGAGGAAGATGAAGGAGAGGAGGGTGGTGAAGAGAGTGGACAAGGCAAAGAAGAGCTTCTTGTAGAGCTTGGGTTTGTCTAGGTTTTCATAGAACCTTGCTTGCTTTTCGGCGCAGTGTTTGGGTGATCTTATGTCGATTTGTGTCATTTGCAGTTGGAGAGAGAGAGAGAGAGAGAGATGAGAATGAAGGATGAGGAAGGAAGGAAGGAAGGGGAGACTTAGCATGCCAAGGAAAGAGAGGTGATAGAGTGGGGTTTAATAAAAGGAGAGACTAGCCAAAAAGGGTGAAAAGCAACCGTTGGTTTAACTTTTTATTTTTCGGCCATATTGGGTTTGACTGGCAGCTACTCCCTCTCTCTCTCTATAGATGGAGGGAAGATATTTTATTGGAAAATTAACATTATAATTTCATGCATGACCAGCATGAAATTTTTTTAGTGACCATACCCCCTTCTTCCTAGTTTGCTTCTGTAGTTTCACTCAAACTGAAGAAGACATGCTTAAACTACATTGATGAAAATTTCAAAAAGCACCTTTGACAATGACTGCACCGGTTCCAAATCGACCCCGATTTCGCCCGTTAATTTTCTTCTTCAAGTGCTGGCTTTGACGAAAGGCTCGTTCGTATACTGTCGTTCTCCAAACAAAAGGTTCATTCACTGTTCAAATTTTGGTTTTATGTTTATCCGATTTTGTTCTTAACTATTATATGCATAGTCATTACATAAGATACCCTCTCCTATATTGGATTTAAATACAAAATGAAATACATTATGGCTGTTAAAATGGGCTATAAACCCATATTCTAATCCACATTTATTTTGATGGATCATAAATAAGTCACCTCAAACTTAAAAGCATCGGTTATAGGGGTGGCTAGCATGATCGTCCACAGAATAACAGTGGAACGGTCAAAGGCTAGCCACTAATCCTTTTGGAGGAAACCGATAAGCGGTTTTAATTTGGGACCCCATGTTTCCTTTCTTTTTTTTTTTTTTTTTTGACTTCCCTGTTTCCTTAAATACCAAAGTATAAATAAATAAATACTGGCAACAAGCTCAAATTTAGAGATAACATCATAACAAGACCCACGAAATCAATTTTCTTAAATATGAAGAAAGAAAAAATAAATAAATACCCAAATATAAATAATTACAAGTAAAAAAAATATTATAGCTTACTAAAATAATCGTTAATGTCATTACAAAAGTCTATTAAATTTAAAAGATGAAAAAGCTCTTGAAACATCAGCTTCGCAACTAGTAACAAAAACATTGTACATTGAAATAGTTCATCATTCCTTTTGTTCAAACCAAATTGCTCTTAAAGGACTCTCCAATAATCTAAAATTTAGACAATTGATATCAATTATGCATAAAAAAGTGAAGCAAAGAAAAGATCAAAATAAGAATAATGAGTTAGTAGAGAGTTCCAAAAAAAATTAGTAGAGTAAAAAATGCATTCACCATATGAAAAAGTAGGATAATAATAGTAGGAGTGTCAAAACTTTTTTTAAGTTCACTTGAGTCACAAAATTGAAAAATTGATCACTTAAGTACCAATTCTAATTTGTCTCACTAGAAAATCTGACATGGACACCGTTTATTTGACATGATATCGCATGCACCGATATGGCCAATTTTTAATTTATTATTATTATTTATTGATTTATTTATTTATTATGCTTTTTTAGGGTGGGCGAGGGTCATCAACGACCCTCACTACCTAGGCGAGGCCATCAAGGCCTCACTAGCTATTGGTGAGGCCGCAAGGGCCTTCACAGCCATATGGATGAGGTTCGCCTCGCCCTCGCCATGAAGGCCTTAAGTGAGGGCATCACGGCCTCACCGACCACTGGCGATGCCACCCAAAGCTAACAAGGGCATTGCAACCTCACAGGCTATAGGTGAGGCCATGAGGGCCTTTGCGATCGAGGGCGAGGGCTTCACAGCCCGTGAGGGTGACCCTTGCCAGCCCCAAAGAATAAAAGAAAAATAAAGGAAAAATAAAAATAAAAAAAATAGTAAAAAAATTCCACATATGATGATTTGTCAGATTTAGAACTTAATTGATCAATTTTTACCTCGATGTGGTAATCAAATGAGAGAAAAAAAAGTTTTGATATTCAAGTAAGTGTCGTATAAAAGTTTTGACACTTATACTGTTCTTACCCTTAAAAAAGTCATAAGAAGAAAATGATTTTCTTGTCTTATTTAAGAAACAAATTAAAGTGATAATCTTCAAGAAAAATGATTTAGTGTGACCTTTTAATTTTGTCTCCAAAATTTGAGGTTGCAATAAGGAACATAGAAGTCAAGAAAATAAAAAGAAAGAAACATGAAATCAACGATTAAACCGGTTGAGGAAGTCTGCAGGTTTCCTCCAAAAGAATGTATGGCTGGCCTATGACCGTTCCACTGTCATTCTGCCGTGGATGGTCACACAAGCATTTTCCTTGGTTATAATGTATTTTAAAGTTAAAAACCCAAAATAGATAGTTTTAGTAGATCCGTTAGAAACCCATTTTTAACCTGTTTAATAAATAGATTAGGCTAAGCCCACTTTGGTTCTCCTTTTCCATCTTCGGTTTCATGACTTGCAACCTTCGCCCTTCGTTGCTCAACTTGCGCCATCGTTAAGTTTTCTTTAACCTCTAACTCGCATCTTCATACTACTACTATGACAAATTGCATTTCTTAAGAAACCCAAACTTTCACCGCCAACTTCATGCCTTTGTCCACAACCCAATCCATGAGTTCCCTCACAAACTTGATGAGTTAGTTTATGGAGCAGCCCATTCTTCAAAGGTAAATTTAAGGAGAAAAGTTGTTAAAAATGGATTCCGGGTCAATTACAAGTTTGGTTGGGTGAGGTTAGGTATGGGTTACTAAATTTGCATCGGACACAAATGAGTCAATTTAGGTATGATTATCTTTGACCCAATCCATGTATTTAATAGGTCTAATATATATCCATTATATAATTGTATCCTTGCCATGCACATGCCAAGAATGATTGGTTGCTTGAGTATAAATTTTAGCCGTGTTGTTCAGCCATACAAGGATGATATACGTAGAGGGACGATTTGAAGCAAAAGTGGGTCCTAATGACTTTTTGAGCAATATAGAGTCTTTACGTTTTCTTGATTGAACATTTCCTAACCCTAATGATTGACAGGCACGATACGGGGATATATTTCTTAGCTAGAATCAAAAGGGACACACTTTAATAATTACTAAAGACAAAAGCAATATCCTTTTAAAGGAGTCACGACACATAATGGAAAAGTGTGACATTGGTGCAATCACTTCAAATTAGAGACGTCTACCTTTTCATCTCCACTTCTAATTAACTCTTGTCGATTTTTGCAGTGAACTATTTTTTATGTATATATGGAAGCAAACTTTGGTTTGGCTATTAAAATAAGCCGTGATTAGGGGTGCGAGGTTGCTTAAGTTACTAAGTAAGGAGACTTGTTGTCCTGTGGCCCCTTCATTTCTTTGAACTTTGTGCAAAAGTAAGAAAACACGAAGAATCTGGGACTTGCTTTTGAAGCCCACGAGAAACATCCTTTCTCACTTTTAAATATATTTAGTTACAAGACCTTTATTGTGTCTTGGCTAGCCGTTCCTTTTGAGCTAAGAAAAGGGTGTAACATTGATGAAATCACATTAGCTCATCCTTTGAGACAGTTGTTAAAAATGCTGAAAATAGCTACTATATTAATTGAATAGTAAATAGAATTTATATATGTTCTTATTAGCATCTCTTTGATGTCTTGAGGCACGATGGCTCGAGTGGTAAATCCATTTTAAATGGGATAAAGTATTCTTCTTATTGGCTTAATATTGATTTACCAACAATAAAAGGGATGCTCATCATGATTCACGGGTGATTCTCACAAGGACCATCGTGCCCGGGACACGGTAGACGACCTGCTGAAGCTCGGCCGTTCGATCTGAGTGCAGGGCAAAAAATCAACGCGGTTCGACGGGCCAATCCCTAGCCAACCACCAATCCTCACGGTCAAGCAAGCTCTGCCTGACAAAAACACGTGGGACCATCTTCAGGTTGAGGATCTTGAAAAGGGCATTACAGACTGGGAAACAGAGACGTTTGAAATTAGGGGAGCTTCCCACTTTTTGTTCTTCGGCTTTTGAGACTCTTCGTGTTTATGGAGCCCCTTAATCAACAAAAGCTGGTTGACCCCATTTACTTTATTAATGATCTCTCAACTTCTCCTTTTTCTTATATATATTCATATTACTCTCTCTTTCCTCCATTAGATTTTGCTTTGGGACCAAACAAAGGGTCTCCTATCTTTGATTGCATCAGGAGAAGGACAATAAGCTCTCCAGTTCGATTGGACTTTTATACGATAACTTTGTGGCGAGTTGGTGATGAGGATACGAACAACTTCTCATTATGACCCTTAGGATATGTTTGTTCCAAGAATATAATTAGTTTTTCTTTGTTTTGTAATATAAGGTTGAAAACGTTTTTGATGTTTGGATTTTTTTTTTTTTTTGAAAAATGATTTCAATCTCATAATTTTATCTCAAGCAAAAAAAAAAAAAAAAGACAGTTTAAATTTTTAGATTTTTAATTTTTCTCTTTTTAAAAATTTTTATAATTTTCTTTTTAATTTTCTTTTTCCTTTCTTTTCTTTTCTTTTTTTCTTTTTCCCCTTCCTTCACCGTGACTAACTGATGACGGCCACAACCGAGCTCGAGCTCACTGGCCTTGGGTGAGCCACAAGCTCACTAGCCTCGAAGGAGCTTGAGCTTGCCAAGATCGGTTGAGCCGCGAGATTGCTCGGATTTAGCAAGTCTCTAGCTTGACGACTTTGGCCAGCTTGGGTTCACATGGATCGATTGAGCCTTGAGCTTGCTGACTTGAAAAATGGCTGGTTATCGGGTTGCCAGCTGGTGGAGGAAGAAGGACAAAGGAAAAGAAAGAAAAGAGAAAAGAAGATAAGAAAAAGAAAGAAGGAAAAAAAGAAAAAAAAATTAAAAATTCATTTTAAAAAAAGTATTTTATAAGAATAAACATTTCATTAACAAAGGACCCTAAAACTAGGAAAACATTTTAGAAAAAATTTTCAAATTCTTTCAAAGGGGAAATCATTTTTCTAAGTTTAAGTTGGGGGGGGGGAGGAGGGGGAAGAACCTTTTCTGTTAATTAGGAAAATAACTTTCGTTGACTTGTTCTCCTAAGCGAAACATACGCTGAAAATGATCGAAAATTATTTTTCACAAAATAAATAGACCCCTAATCATTGGCCAAATGGAGAAGCTAATAATTCCAATGGTTAGGCTCTTATGTCCCATAAATGAGTCCCCATGCTACCCTATTTTCTACTGTGATTGTATATCAGTTCTCATTGTATTTCAGTTTATGATAGTTTTATTCCTGTATATTATTGTATCGTAATTTTAATCCATTTGAGTGCCGAAAATATATAAGAAATCATTACAGACAAGGATAACTTTTTCCTCTTGGCCATAATAAAAAAGGGGAATTTTTTCCATCGTCAACATTTATTTCTACCTAAAAATAACAAAACAGTGTATTTATTCAACAAGCCACGAAAATTATTGCTCCATTCTGCTTTTTACTTCCAACAACTGGCAAATAAGCAAAGAACATGCAATTCCGTGAAGGCACATGATGACACGAATAGCTGTAGGCATCCTTTGTTTCGACAAGACCACACGATAGAGAAGTGAGAGCATCGCCTATGAACGAATTGTCTTGTAGCCTCTGGACTTTTGTTATGTTCAGGGATCTCATGTCCTATTGCCTTAGAATGGCAACTTCTCTTTTCCAGAATCAATGTGCGACCGACAAGACTCGACATTCGCGTGGTCAGGAGTTACCATCACCACTCACATCCTCTTAAGTGATACACTGAAAATGAATTAAATCTCCTAATCACTTGAATCATAATAAAACAGAGGTATTGTGTATAGATATCGTGCATAAATATCATCGGTCTCTTTTCCTTCCTAATTCTAGTGACATTTTGTACAGGCAGATCCCATGCTTATTGAAAGATCTGTATCTATAGAAAAGATTAAGGTCAATATCTAGTATCAACTTGAGATTTTATGATTTCTGCACAGGGACACAGCATTGCTACAGCAGATAGTATGGAGACATGTTTTAGCTGGTCTTTTACTAAGGTTTATGCTAAGCATGATATCATAAACAAACAACCAAGAAGGTTAGCTTGGAACCTTTATGTACCGTTTCGCTGAGTTCTTTGTTCCATCATCTCTAGATAATTCTCAAGCGGCCTTTTTAAAGAAATGTTTTCCTCGAGGCTCCCCAACAAACTGAAAATTTTAATTGATATGAGTAAACAGTCCAACTGAGAAATGACAGTAAACAGTACGGGCACTCCGTAATTTTCCATTGACTTATCAGTTCTTGCGAAAGTTCTTTGCCTGTTACTACACTAACCATGGAGAATTTCGAATTAACATCAATTAAATCTATCTTTACTTGAAGAACTACAGAGTATGTAAAGAAAAATAAAAACGGAGAAGAGAATCCCAAAGTTCTAGACATCATATGGCAAGGAAAATCAAGCGAAAGCCGGTTTTCTCCCACAGAGCAAATGCAAAAATGTATCTAGCACTATAGCTTGCTCTGTATAAAGCAAGCAAAGAGACGTTGCATATAATTTGTGCTTCACTCATTCCCTCCACAAGAGGAATCTTATGCCCAAATTGTCCTTTACTCGCCTTTCACTGGGGACATTTTTCTGTGAATCTCTTCCAGCTCCTCGAGCTTCTTGTCGAGTGCTCTCCTAAGTGAGGTCATCTGTTTATGTTTGCTTCTGGAATTCGGTTTATGTAGACCTTGAAGTTCAGCCTATGGATTCTGCTGTCCATTAGACGGGTCTGGTTGGTGTACTTTTAACACTTTGTTATCTGAGGTTTCAATTGTCAAAGGAACTGAATGGAATGGGAAGAGACAGCTCCACAGCCTCCTGTCATAACGAGTGGTCTTTCTCATCAGGATAACTCTCCAGTAAGCATGAAGAACCTCGTGAATCACTAAGACACTCAAGTTATCTGAAAGCTACTTACCTACTTTATAGGATTCTTAATTCAAATTACCTACTTGTGCACATTATTTAACTTTGCAAATTTTGTTATCTGCACTAGTTTAAACACATGCATCATTCGAGAGTACACGTTGCTTTGTCGGCTTATGGCATGAGGTGTGGCATAACTTTATTTGCAGGTCAAGTATTCTTCTGATAGGAATTATATGTTTAGACAATCATAATTGCTACCATTGATAAAACACATTGCTGGAAACATGACAGTTACGGTGTGCATTCTAGTCGAATACCTTCATATTTTATGCAGTCGTTTGCTGAGGGGAAACTAGTAACGGTACCTGTTGCGTTCCCTGCTCTGACAAGTCCAATGCTGTACAGTAGAAGCCTTGCAGAGGATCGGCATGGAGCTAAGATGTACATCAGGAACGATGCCCCATTTGACGGAAAACATTTCTTCCCTAATAAGTTGATGCAATACTTGCAAATGCTTGATCACTGCATGAACCCTCAAGGATCATGCCTCTCGGTTTCAAACTGATGTTTGCTCACGAAAGTTGCTCTTGTTTCTTCTCAATCACCAATTTCCTAAATTTATGATACTGCAACAGTCTGGGAAATATTGTAGCAACATATGGCATGAACTCGCATGGTTGAACTTGAAGATATAAAAGCACAAGAAATTGCCACATCCAAAAATGTAGACTAACTAAAATTTGGAGGTATTACAAGCAAAATTTCCTAAACAAAAATCATGCAGAATTTTCAGTGGGGCATCAAGACTGCATATTGGCAATGCTCACTAATAGAACAGAACATAAATATCTAGTATCTGAAACTGTACGCTCCAGGAAAATCCAAAGGCAAAAGCGTGACTGTTTCCAATTCCATGAATCATATTGCTGAAAGATTGCAAGCTCCATTTGAGGTCTTCTGCTTGGTACTTTGACAGTAGAAGTACCAAATCTATATACATTCCAGGAGATGATAGCTAAAATGTTAGGCTTCCTGGGGAAATAATAGAAGCCCAGTTCAAGTAACACAGGAACAAAGGAAAAATCTAAAACGGAGATATGTTTTGCACGATGAATGAGACAATTTAAGAAGCATCGTAGTCAGTAGTCATTGTATGAACAAGTTTAGTCCGTAAGTTGCATCCCTTACGACTACAGATCTTCTGGTTGCCATGGAGATATACTAGATTGCAGAATGACAATCTCCGCAAATGTGGAGATTCTTAAACACCCTGACAGATTTCGGACTGGAAGTGCTTATAAGGCCAAACACAACAGCAATTTTTTCACTGTGCTGGATCAAACATTGTTCCTTTTGTCCTTTTTCCACATCATGAAGAACAAATTCAATATTCAGAACATTACCAAGTTTCTTTATTCGACAAGGCAGAATTTTCTTGCGATGCGCGCAGCAAGAATGACTTTAGTCGGTAATACAGCTATATAAAGAGGGGATCCACGCAGGGACAATTTGAAACAACAGCGGGTCTTAATGACTCTGTACATCATATAGACTTTGCATCTTTGTTGAAAATTTTCTCACCCTCAATAATGGACCAGGCAGATAAGGGGACATCGTTCTTACACCAGAATCACGAGGGATACATGCCTCAAGAATTATTGAAGACAAAAGCAACCCCAATAGCCTTGGCTATGGATTGGAGACTATTGCGTGCAATTGGTGCTATCAATTGAAGACAAAAGCAACCCCAATAGCCTTTAATGCGGATTGGAGATTAGTGCGTGCAATTGGTGCTATCAATTCAAACTAGTGATATCTATTTTTTTGTCTTCACTTCTATTTAACTCTAGTCGATTGATACAGTGAACTAATTTTGTTCCCGAAAGGTACATAGATACGGGAAAAAAGATCGGTATGGCTATTAGATGAGATTTGATATTTATTAAACTTTGCGCAAAAAGGAGAGTTCAAAAGTAAGACAACAGGAACAATGGATAGACTTGCTTTTTGAAAACCCACGAGAATCATGCCTTCTCGCTTTGAAACTTAATTAGTTACGAGACTTTTTATCATGTTTTATGTTGCGTTATTTTTGAGCTAAGAAAAGGGTGTGACATTGAAAGAATAGTATTAGCGCATCCTCCATGACACTCATTAAATTGAAACAATGACTATACTTTATGTACAAAATAATGCACGTTGTAATTAGTAAGAAAATAGGACGTATATATGTTCCAATTAGCACATAACCAAACTATTACCTTAATCAAATGGGCTGTTTTCTCATTCTCATTCTTGAAAGATAATTAATAAATCCTAAACGATACATTCTAATAAAATTTAAAACCTTTACCATGTGAAACTATACTAATATATTGACTACTCACTGAAACGGTAGTTGGAGACCATTCAAGTTTTGAGCATCTTTTTTATGCTTTGAGGCGTGGTGGCCCTAGTGGTGAACCGTTTCAAATGTGATGAAAGTCTATTCTTTTTGTTGGCTTTATATTGATTTGCTGAAGTCCATCACAAATTGTGAGTGTTTATCACTAGTAGCATCGTGCCCAGGACACGATAGACAATCCGCTGAAGCTCGGGCATTCGATAACAAATGCAGTTTGAGGGGCAACACAAGTCAATCCCAAGTCAACCATGTCAATGCTTACAATGCTCGGCTTGGCAAAGCCACGCTGGACGTAACAAATCTTTAAGTTCAGGATGTTGAGACTTTCGGCGTTTATTGAGCCCCTTAATCAATTAAAACTGGTAGGCCTCATTTACTTTATTAATGTTCTCTCAACTTTTCCTTTTTTCCTTCCTTTCTCTTTTTTTTTTTTTAAAAAAAAAAATCTATTTTTTTGCCCTCTCTTTCGTCCATTAGATTTTGCTTTGGGACCAAGTAAAGGTCTATTATCTTTGATTGCAACAGGGGAAGAAAGACAATAAGCTGTTTAGCTCGATTGGATTGTTCCAATGGTTAGGCTCTTATACCCATTTATTGAGTCCTTATGCTAGCCTATTTTCTACCCTGATTGCATAAGAATTCTCATTGTATTTCAGTCTATGATAGTCATATTTCTACAGATTATTGTATCGTATCGTATTTTAATTCATTTGAGTGTCGAAAACAAATAAGAAATCATTGCAGAGAAGGAGAATTTTTTCCATTGTCAATATTTATTTCTACCCAAATGAACAAATCGGTGGATTTATCCAACAAGCCACGAAATTATTGCTCTATTCAACATTTCACGTTCAAGAACTTGCAAGTAAGCTAAGAACGTGAATTCCTTGAAAGCACATGATGACGAAAATAATGGTAGCATCCTTTGATTCGACAAGACCCCAACACAGAGAAGAGTCGACATCATCTTTACATGAATTGTTTTGTAGCCTCTGGACTTTTGTTGTGCTTAGCATCTCATGTCCTATTGCCTTCGAATGGTTAACTATTCTTTCCAGAGCCAATGCGTGACTGACAAGATGAATTTGACGTTAAGAACTGCGTGATCAGGAGTTACCATCACCACTCGCACCCTCTTAAGTGGATACTTAAAAATGGATTAATCTCCTAATCATTAGAATTGTAGTAAAACAGAGACACTGCATATAGGCATCGTTAATATGTAGCACCGTTGTCTTTTCCTTCCCAATTCTGATGACAACTTGAATAGGCAAAGTCCTAAACTTATTGGAGGATCTCTATCTCCAGAAAAGATGAAACTCATATCTAGTATCAACTTGAGTATTGTTACCGCAGATAGTTTGGAGAGATGTTTTAGCCAATCTTTCTATTCAAGTTTATGCTAAACTTGATATCATAAACGAACCGTTGAGAAGGTTAGCTTGGAACCTTTATATATCCTTTCACTGAGCATTTTGTTTTATCATCTTTAGATAAATTCTCAAGTGGCCATTGTAAAGAAATGTTTTCCTCGAGGCTTCCTGACAAACTGAAAATTTTAATGGATATGAGTAAATAGTCAAGCTGATAAATGAAAAGTATTAACACTCCATAATATTTCAATGATATATCAGTTCTTGCGAAAGTGCTTCACCTGTTACTATGCTAACCATGTAAAATTTCGAATTAACGTCAATTGACACTATCCTTATTCGAACAACTACAGATATATGTAGAGAAACCATAAAAACTGAGAAGAGAATGCCAATGCTCTAGACATTATATGGACAGGAAAATCCAGCGAGAGCCGGTTTTTTTCCACAGAGCAGAGGCGAAAATGTTGCAGATTTAAAGAATAAGCAGAGACACTTAGAATCTAGCACTGTAGCTTGCTCGATATGGAGCAAAGCGAAGAGATCTTGCATAGAATTTGTACCTGTATTTACTACATTGTGATGGAGCAAATTCACGATTACACTGAGCCATCCGTGCCATATGACTCAAATTAAGTACATCGTTGTGTCAATGATTAGTTCCTCCGCAAGAGGAAAAGATACGTAATTTATGCCCAAATTGCGCATTTATGCCCAAATTGTCGTTTACCCACCTTTGACTTGGAGACGTTTTTCGATGAATCTCTTCCAGCTCCATGAACCTCTCGTCAATTCCCCTCCTAAGTGAGGTAATCTGTTTGTTATTGTTTGCTTCTGGAAGTCGGTTTATGTAGACCTTGAAGTTCAGCTTATGAATTCTGCCGTCCATTAGACGGGTTTGGTTGTCCTACTTTGAACACTTTGTTATGTGAGGTTTCAATTGTTCTCGCCGTCCTTTCATAGTGCAGCGGAGCAAGAAATGTCAATGGAACTGAATGGAACTGGAAGAGACAGCTCCTCGACCTCCCGTCACAACGACTGGTCTTTCTCATCAGGTTGATTCTCCAGTGAGCGTGAAGAACCTTGAGAATCAGTAAGAAACTCAATCTATCTAAAAGCTATTGACCTACTTTATAAGATTCTTAATTCAAATTACCTGCTTGTGCACAATATTTACCTTCGCAAATTCTGTTATCTACACTAGTTTAAACACATGCACTGCTCGCGAGGGCAAGTGGCTTTGTCAGCTTATGGCATGAGGCATGGCATAACTTTGTTTGCCTCGTCAATTCTTGCTTCAGAGGACATGAATATGCTTTTGATAGGAATTGCATGTTTAGATGATCATAATTGCCACATTGCCGGAAACAACATGACAGTTACAGTGAGCATTTTATTCAAACACCTTTGGATTATATGCAGTCATCTGCTGAGGGAAACCAGTAACGAGTAGCCTTTGGTTCTCTGCTCTGACAAGTACGATGCTGTATAATAGAAGCCTTGCAGAGGGACAATATGGAGCTAATATGTACATCAGGGACGATGCCCCATTTGATGAAAAACCATTTTTTCGCTGACAGATGCAATACTTCCAAATGGTTGATCCCTGCATGAACCTCTCAAGGATCACGCCTCTTGGTTTTAAACTGTTGTTTGCACACGAAAGTTGCTCGTGCTTCTTCTCAATCACCACTTTTCTAAAATTATCCATCTGCAACAGTCTGGGAAATGTTGTAGTAACATACGGCATGATAGCATAGTTAAACTTGAAGATTAAAAAAGCAAAAGAAATCACCACGTCTGAAAATGTAGACTAACAATAAGTTGAGGGTATTACAAGCAAAATTTCCAAAACAAAAATCACACAGAATTTTCAGCCAATGAATGAATTATGGGGCATCAGGACTGCATATTGGGAAAGCTAGCAATAGAACAGAACTTAAATTTCTAGTATCCGAAAACTGCACACTGCAGGAAAATCTAAAGGCAAAAGCGTGACTGTTTTAGATTTCATTAATCATTTGCTGAAAGTTAGCAAGATCCATTTTGAGGTCTTCTGCTTGGTATTTTGACAATAGGAGTACAAACTCCATATACATTTGAAAACATGATATTTACATTGTTGGGCTTGCTAGGGAATGATAGAAAACCGGTTCAAGTAACATGGAAAAAGGGTGAAAAATCTAAAACAGAGATTTGGTTTACAGAATGAATTAGACAATTTAAGAAGCATCGTCACCAGTAGTCATTGGATGAGCATGTCCCCTCCATAAGATGATGGAACTGGTTTGCATCCCTTACTACTATAGATCTTCTGGTTTCCATGGAGATATACTTGATCACAGAATGACAATCTCTGCAAATGTGGAGATTCTTAAACACCCTGATAGATTTTGGACTGGAGGTGCTTATTAGGCCAAAAACAACAGCAATTTTTAGAGGGTGCTGGAGCAAATGTTGTTCCTTTTATCCCTCCTCCGTATCATTAAGAACAAATTCGGTATTCAGAACATAACCCAGTTTCTTTATTCTACTAGCCAATCGGTCCAGTACGTCATTAACCTGCCTTGCTTTTGGGTGTGAAGTGTCTCCCTTATAGAACTTGTGAACTATATTTTTCATTTGACTCCAGCCATAACCAGCTTGTAAGATATTTCAGTTTCATCTTGTTTCTGATTGCTGCAGCATCTTCCCATAGACCAGCTGAGGCACACATATTCGATAGCATAAGAAGCAGGGTTGGCTAGTTCCTGCTAAAAACTCATTACCACAGCTTGTTTTGCAAGTTCAACATTGCCTTGAACTCAACGAGCTCCAAGAAGTGTAGGCCAGACCAGTGCATCAGCCCTAAAGAGCATTGAATTTATAAACTGAAGAGCATCGACAAGGGATCCTGATCTGCCCAATAAGTCCACCGTGCATGCATAGTGTCCAATTCTAGGCAAGATTCCATGTTTCTAAAGTGTTTTTATTCATCAGAAATCAAACCCACAGAGCTACAAGAGGCTAAAACAGCAACATAGGTGATCACATTTCGCCTCACACCAGCCTCAAGCTTTTTACAGAATGTGTCCAGAGTTCTTGCCACAAATCCATGTTTTGTGAAACCAGTGATCATTGAAGTCCAAGCTATAATATTTTCTCTCTCGTCTCACAGAAAACTCGAAAAGCAGCTTTTATGTTTCCACACCCTGAATACATGGTGTCAAAGCATTGGAAATGATTTGATTTGAGTCCAGCCCTGATTTTACCATCCTCGCGTGGATTTGCCTCCCCTTACCAATAGCGCTGATACAGGCAGCTCCACTTAAAAGGCTGGCAAATGTAAAAGCACTCATTCCGATTCCTCTCTCAATCTCATGTAGTAGTTCAAAGGCTTGATCAGACTCCAAACTTTTGGCATAGGCATCCACAAAGGTACTATAAGAAATCAAATTCTTTTCAAATAGCACATCAAAAGCTCTCTGAGCATCTTCCATGTGGCCCGACCAAGAATACATGCTAATGAGAGAATTATCCACGCAAGTATCACCGGCAAAGCCCAATTTTATAGCTAGCGCATACATTTATATCCCCATAACAACATCACAAGTACTTCCACATGCCTTGAGAACACTAGCAAATGCAAAATGGTTTGGCCTCACTGGACCTTTTATCATTTCCGAAACAGAGTTTGATACTCCTCGTTCTCTTCAGTTTGTGCATACCCCATGATTATTGCTGTTTAAGACATCACATTATGATCTTGCATCCGATCAAACACCTTTCTCAAATCATGAAGCGATCCACCAGCTACAAACTTCATGTACATGTCTCCCAAGCTGCATCCAACACAGACATCCAAAGCCAATCCCGACTGTATAACCCATGAATGCAACTGCACCCCCAGCGATGGTAACTCCAACTCCGAACATGCCGACAAAACAGCATTGAGTGTAGATCTATATGCCACAGTTCCACTGACAAGCGTATCCAGAAACAAATCAACAGCTTTTATTTGGACAACCCAACTGAGTACATATTTTCATCATCAAAGTCCAGGCCACCACATTCCTCTCGGGCATTTTCTCGAACACCTTACGAGCTGGAACAAAATCAGCACTACCCTTTGCAAACGTGTCAATTAGAATGCACACCCAACACACACATCAGAATCAAGGCAGCCACTTTTGATTATAAACCCGAAAATTGTACCGCCAATTGATGCATTTTCCGGAACCGAACAAGCCCCGATAACCACCGGGAAACAATAACCGTCAGGGAAAAAATAAACCATCTTCAAGCATGTGAAGGAAAGTATCGACCGCTTCAAACTCCCATGTGATTATTGGCAAGAAACCAAGTCCCTTTTACTACCCGCGTCCATAAATAACAAATAGCCCCTCCGCCTCGGCCCGGTCATTGGATTTTGAGTAGAGACTGACGAGCGAGTTGAGAATCACCGAGTCGGGGCTCGAGCTGGGAGGAGGGAATGCAGGACTTGAGGAGGAGAGAGAAGGTGAGGAGGCCGGGATGGGACCCATCACGGGACATGAGGTCGAGGTGGGAGATTGCTCCAGGGAGGTCGCCGCCGTGGTGGTGGGGTGATCCGGCGGCGGTCGAGAGGCGAGCGGGGAGAGGCTTCCGGGGGAAGGAGAGAGCTTTGATATCGGACGGTGGAGAGAAGACGGGGAGACTTATTGCTCCACATCAAGAGCACGACGCTCAGGAAACAGGAAACGTAAATAGATTGCCATGACCATGAGGCAATTCTTCTGCAAAAAACAGGAATTAACAAACGCTGAAATCATGTTAAGGTTCACGAATTACATGGTCAATCCGCTTATTTTGCGTTTCATTCGTGCATGGAGAAAAAGAAGATCAATCAATGCGCGATTTCTTCATCGTTACGTGATGGGAATGTTTTGTCGTTCTTTTCTTATTTTTTTTTATTTTGTTGATCCGACAAATTTAGCTTGTCAATAGTTAAGAGGAATGGCTTTGTTCCCGTCAAAAGCATGGGTGCCGAATGTTCTTGATTTGCTTAAAGTGCAATCAATCTGCTATGGGGAAAGAAGGAAAAAGGGAAACCGGGAGAGATGGCTGGGGAGGCATTGAATCGCTCAACCATAGGTTCGGGCTGCTAGTCATTGCCACGAGCAGGTGAGGGTCGGTCAATTCTAGCAGAGCGATCGCGAGGGCCAATCAACCTTCGCAGCGGTGGTGATGATGGCCGAGTGATGAGGTCTTACATTTTTGCGCATGTTGCTTCTCCGATCTACCAAATCATTTTCAAGCCTATCCAATTGGTCATATATGCCATTGGAAGCTTTTGCAAGGTGGGTTGGGTTTTGGCCCCATTGGTGGTGCTCACGGGCTCGCGTTCCAGTTCCGCTGGGCTCCCCTCTGATACAATTCCAGCAGAACGAGATTCATACATCCTCAAGCCAGCACATGATCCCTCAGCATAGAAGCGGCCTCGGGAGGCATTTGTAGCTTACCGGTTTCTCCCTTCAAGCATTTCTAGTTCGTCGAAGGCTGGTCGCTGGTGCCTTTTGTTATCATCTATTTTCGGCCTCCCGATTTTCATCAACAGATCCTTCCTTCGACCTGCTATTTCCACTTGGAGTATACTGAAGCTGGAAACATCGACTTTATGAGAGACACTACAAATACTCTTGTAGTATAACTTGGGCATCATGTGTCCAGTTTTCTCATGGGACAATCAAAGGCACAACGCCACGATCCGTCGGATAAAGCTTCTCGAGACAACTATTAGAAATATTTCGAGTGAAATTCTTTGAGAAGAATAATACGAGAATCAAAATCAAAGTACCAAATTTGCACATAACATCCTCGATGTGAATATTCTATCCATCTTGCCACTTCAAGGTCTCTTATATATTCTTGCAATCGACAGGGCTATTGTCTCTATTGAGGACAATATGCTTATCTATGGATCCATTAGGCATTAAATTGCACAGGAGACTTTGCTTTTGACTTCCAGAAGCAAAAGCCAACGAGTAGTGCTACATTAACATGGTGACTCCTTCCTAGTTCCTAGCCACTTCATTGATAAAATTTAGGCCATTTGAATTTCGTTCCTTCAAAATCTTGCCAGGCACTTTAGCGTATTTAAATCCAAAAATTACTTTTTCACATATTTAAGTATTAAAACTTGCCTCGGTCATCCACTTTAGTCCTTCCATTAGCTCTGTTAGGTTACAATGGATGTACAATTGACGAGGAATTAACTTATCAAAAATCACATACAATTGAAAAAATTTCAAAGTTGCAAGTTTTAAGTAAACAAAATGGAAATCTAAGACTCAAATGATATGTTGACAAGTTGTAGGACTTTTCCAGGTAATAGTCCATTTTCTTTTGATCGTTTAAATTAGAGCCAACGTGACCTACAAGACCATATGATGGCCCTATCAGTATTTTCTCAGGAATTTGATCTCGGTCAGAGCTATCAATTGCAAGAAAATAAAATTTGTTGCCATTGGTGAATAGACAATTTGAACTTCGTCAAGCCAAATGCTGAGCCACTTCTAAATGCAGCAACCACAAATAAAAACTACTCTGCGGCCTGCGAGTCATGCCAGGAAAAAAACAAGAGTGATTCATACCGCGTCATAGAGGTCCGAGGAAACTCGCAAGCATATGAAAGATATCATGTTGCGAGCCCTATTGGTGAATATTCTATAGAAAACAAGTGAATTGGTTAACAAATGATTAACTGGATTAGCTAGAATTCATATAAGATGAACATATAGAATACGCTTCCCAAACACGGTTAGTTTATGAACCTACCCATACGTCCCATCAAGGGTCCAACCTTAAATGTGTTGTGTATGGACCACACATGGACATGGCCTTTTTAATGTTTGTGATGTGTTTAGTTATGCAATATATATCTAATTTTAGGATAGTCAAAAGTAATCCACGTTAAGTTCTAAATCAAATAGCATTCTTCTCGATCAGATATGGAAGGTGAAAAAATTGTATCAAGTTAAACTAATAAAACATGACCTAGTATAACAAGAAACAAAGAAAACTTCATAAAATTACTTATGAATAATTTCATGTTTACTTTATAATGGAGTATGAGTTCTTGCAAATATAAACTTCATGAAATTGTTTCATCTAAGACTTTCTTTCCCATTTCAATAAAAGTTGTTTCCTGCATAATTAGGAGGTGTCTACTTTGTAAAATAGACGTTTTAATTCGAAATTAGTAGTTCTTGATACCGCGAAACCATGCCGGTGGTAGCACGTTAAGAAGCACGATCCCAGGTTATAATTTGCTTTCTAATTGGCATTACCCTAAATCACATCATGAGAGACGAAAATTCTTAATATCCGTCCCGTTGCCCCACCGTTTTTTGTCCCTCCTCTCACCAATTTGTTTATCCTTTTGAAGGAGAATGCAAGAGAGTAAAATATATATGAAGTACAATAGCACTATAGTAACCTAAGAGCTAGAAGAAAGCAAAATGTAATCAATCGCAAGCTAAACTACCTCAGCTCCCTCCCAACATACTACTATATTGTGGGGGAGCAAAGCTCTTCCAATTAAACAGTTCCTTGTCGTCTAAATATCAATGTTATCTCCAAGTAGAAAACTAGTGGAAATTGTCGGAGCACTTAATGAACTTGAAAATGTCTCTGATTCCATCTCGGTCTTGTCATCATCAATTGGCTCATCTAATGGGTAAAGATGTGGTTTCGGAGGCATTTGAATATTCCCAATATCTCCTTCAAGCATTTCTAAAACTTTGTTCATTGGAGGCCGATGGGTAGGGATTAATTGTATACACCATAGTGCAACTATTATCATTTTTTTTATCACCCCCCTTTCCTCTTCTACAACTTTTTCCATTTCAACATTTTTTCCTTCATTGACTTGGTCATACACCCATAGCGGAAAATAAATTTGGCTTGAGTGTTCCACATTTGCATTTACATTTTTCTTCTACCTGCCATTTCCATGAGCAACATCCCGAAACTATAGACATCTGCTTTATAAGATACACCTCCAATATTTTTGTAGAAAAACTCAGGTGCCATATATCCCAAGGTTCCTTTTGCAGCAGTTACTGAGACTATGCTATGATCAATCGGATATTGTTTCGCAAGTCCAAAATCTGAAACTTTCGGAGTGAAGTTCTTGTCTAAAAGAATATTGTGAGGTTTGATATCAAAGTGTAATATTTGCATGTCACACCCTCGATGTAAATATTCAATCCCCTTTGCCACCCCAAGAGTGATTTCATATATCTTCTTGTAATCAAGAAACTTCTCTTCGTCCTCAGTGAAAATATGCTTATCCAAAGATCCATTTGACATGAAATCATACACAAGAGCTTGTTTCGAGCCTTCAAAGCAAAAACCAATGAGTTGCACTACATTAACATGATGAATTCTTCCAATACTAGCCATCTCATTGATAAAATCTTGGCCATGAGCCTTGGACTGCTTCAAAATCTTGATAGCCACTTCATTGCCACTTCTGAGCGTTCCTTTGTATACAGAACCATATCCCCCTTCACCTAGTTTGTGCTTAAAATTTCCGGTAATCTTCTTAATATTCGAGTAAGAGTACCTTATGGGCAAAAAATTGTTATGATCTTGCAAAAATTCTTCGATATTCTCATCCATTGCTAAGTGCCTTCTTCTGTACTTGTAGATTAGAAATGTTGCGACTAATGCCGTCCCGATTACGAATTTTGCTACACAGAACAACACTTGAGAAAATTTTATATGTTAGAATAAGTTTGGCTTTTTTATTATTTTAAGAACAAATCATTGCGGCTTACCTAGTAGTGATGTAAAATCAAGAGTTGCCCACACTGCCGCAAAGAATGCCAAAGGACCTAGCCCACCTATGGAATGAATCAATGATGAGAAAAGGAATCGAAAGAACACAATGTTGGAAAACAAAACTCACGAGAAAACAGAGTAGCGGCAAGTTCCTTTTGTATAAGTTAGTTTTTGTCCAGAAGAATATGAGAAGTAGGGTGTGCAATTGCAAATACAAGGAAATAAAAAGCTTCATTTGACATAGATGATAGACAATACAAGAAACTCCCTTTGCTTTGTTAGCAGTCAACAGATATAGAGAAATAGTGATTCTTAGTTTTAATTAATAATTTTGCCCCTCCTTTCTATACATGAATACAATTTTTTTAAGGAATGTGCTAGTGAGTGTCTTTTGGATTATTAATTAAGTGATTTATTACGAAACTAATTAAGAAGAAAGGCCAAAATATAAATTATATGCCAAAAAAAAAAATAGTCATGTGGCTGCTCTCATAATAGTTCTAGCCATTCCGTGGAAAGGAGTGTGGATTTCAAATATTTCTTCCATTTTCCTATTTTGAAGAGAATTGGCAAGTGAAAGAGTGTTCATAATCATGCAAAATGGCGGTAAAGTTTCATTGCTAACCGATGCTTACCATAGAATTGAGAGGATTCGCAACCCGTAGAACCATAGTAGATGTTGTAGAAATCAAAGAAGCACATGAAAACTTTCGTAGTTAAATATGGAAAGTGGAGATCGAATCCATCAGCCATGATGTTATGGATTAGCTTGTAGTTGTAGGAGCTGCTATTAATCTGCTCTTCACCCCAAAAATTAAATGATACCCACGTCCACCTGTGAATGGTGCAAAAATCCCCAACTTCCGATGCTTTTGGATTGACCAAAGCATACAAGTTCCAATACAATGATGTGTTGGAAGAGTACGATCTCTTAATGCATGGACCGGTAGTGATATAGAATAGATTACTAACCGGCTTTGAGCAGTTCACGATGACGATGACCAATGTACCACTGTCGCCTATGTAGGATAGGTTGGTGAAATAGTCACTATTCTTGAAGTTATATGACGCCCGTGAATGACGAGGGAGAGATGAGCAGTTATCCTTTTGCAACCCGTCATCGACTAATCTGATTAGATTAAAGGCATCATCGATAGACTGCACGTAGAATCGGCCATCATCACGATATAAAACAGTGTGATTGTCTTCACAATTCAGCTCGTAGACACCACATTCTTTTGGATCACTGTTCAGTCGAAACGGGTATCGTATATTGTGAATGTCACCACAGGATGAAACGCACTGCCGATTACTCTTGGCACTGCAAGCTATCGCTGGAAATAAAACAAGAGTGAGTAGCAACACCTGATAGATATTCATAGAACCGAGGGTGTGAACCATGCCTCTATTTGTTTTCTGGCAATGAGAAACTGGTAAGGAATCGCTTGATGGGTGTGGAGGGGGCGCAATATGAAAAGATTGAAAGATGATCGGATGATCCTTGTTTGATTGGAGACTTGATGTTGCGAAGTCTTATATAGAAGCCCAAGTCAACCTAACAGATGGATGGAAAGTCAAGAAATTAAAGTAGACCTAAACTTAGGTTCCATTATTAGTGGAACGGCCGGTGGCCATCCCCATTCGAGACCACGCTTTAATCACATAAAGAATTCAGGGAATCTTCTTTCACATTTGATCTTTCCTTCTCCATCATCTCCACTTTGCTTCCCCTTTCTCCCCGTGATTCTTGGGTCCGCATCCCATCAACAAACAAGTCCACCTCCTTCTGATACACTCACTTTCTTCTTATTTTCTTCTTCGTTCTCTCCTCCCTTCTTCTCCACCTATGAAATTTTTCTCTTCCATAGTTGACACTTAGTCGCTTCATATGTATTCCATATTTGCTAAATTAAGTCACAAAGCTTTAGACATAATTCTGATTTCTTATGCCATCGAATCATTTCATGAAGTAAATAATCACTCTAAGAAAAGCATCTTATATGGTAATTAATTTTTTGCACAGCATCATCTTTGATATAGTCATGAACAAGTACGTGTTTTGTCATGCAAATCTGAAAAAATCCTTATATGAAGTTATATTGTATAAATTTGCAATAGTTTATGCGCATAGTAATTACATAAAATACCCACTCCTAGACTCCGCTTAAAAGCATATTCATATATACCTGTACTATAGTAGTATTCCTATAATGCACGTAGCAAGAATGAACGAGTTGCTAATACAGCTATGTAGAGATGGGATCCACGTAGGGACAATTCGAAGCAATAGTGGGTTCTAACGACTTTGTACATCACACAGACTTTACATCTTCTTTGTTGAAAATTTTTTCAACCCAATGATGGACACGGCAGATAAGGGGGACATCGTTCTTAGCCAGAATCATAAGGGAGACATGCTTAAAGAATCATTGAAGACAAAAGCAACCCCAATAGCCTTTGCTGTGGATTGGTGATTAGTGCGTGCAATCAATGCTATCACTTCAAACTAACAATATCTCTTTTGATCTCCACTTCTATTTAACTTTGTTGGATTGATACAATGAACCAATTTTGTTTAAAAAAGCTATCTAGATGCGGAAGAAAACTTCGGCGTGACTATTAAACAAGATTTGATAGAGGTTGATTTATTTTATTGGACCCTGCGCAAAAAGAGAGTTCAAAAGTAAGAAAGCAGGGGACGGACTTGTTTTTTGCCAACCCACGAGAATCATGCTTTCTCATTTTTAAATTTAATTTGTAATAAGACTTTTGACCTGTCTTATGTCGCTTTACTTTTGAGCTAATAAAAGGGAAAGACATTGAAATAATTATAATAGCGCGTTCTTCATGATGCTCATTAAGAAGGCTAAGATAATGACTGTACTTTATGTACAAAATACAAGTTGTAAATTGATCAGAAAATAGGATGTACATAATTTCCTGTCAGCACGTAGCTGAACTATTACCTTAATCAAACTGGCTGTTTTCTCATTCTCATTCTTGAAACTTTTTAAAAACATTTAGTATATTACCCTTTTGAGTCTCGAGCATCTCTTTGATGCTTTGCGGCATGGTGGTTGGAGGGGTAAATTAGTTGCAAATGTGACAAGTGTGTATATCACTAAGAGCATTGTGCCCAGGACATAATAGACAATGTGCTAAAGCTCGGCCATTCAAGGGGTAACACAAGTCAATCTCGACTCAACCATTTCAATGTTTACAATGCTCTGCATGAAAGCCTTACTGGACGGACTAGGGGTGATCGGGTCCAGGGCGGGTAGGGTCTAGACCTGGACCCTGTACCCGACCCTGTTATAACCGGTTCCCCTTTTATGGACCCTATACCCGACCCTGTTTCTATTGGACCCTGTACCCGACCCACCCTGTTTTTCTGATCCGGTTCCAGAGTCAACCCTGTTTCTATTGGAACCTGTTTTGCAATCTTCCGATATCCTATACGACTTCGAATTTTATATTAATAAGCGAGAAAATAACGTAATCTTCCTAATTTATATTGAAATATTAAGCACTGGTAATAAATTAATACATGAACTTTTTGACTAAACGAAAAATTAAAGATCCATAAGGCTAATTATAATAAATAAAATCATAAGGCAAAAAATTAGCAACAAACATAGGTCTAATATTAGTCTTATTCCCACAACTACTACATGAAGCTACTCATTTATGCAAGCATAACTCTTTATACAAAAGAGAAATTAGGCGAGCCAATCCATGTGATACACAAGAATTTGGCGGAGACGAACACCATCTGTCCATCCAAACGGTGCGAGAGGGAGCCGGTGAGGGAGGGAAGCAAGTGAGGAAGAGGATTGACAAAGGAGGAGTGCCATGCGTGTTTGAGAGAGCCAAGAGGAAAAACATCGTGCGATTGCAAGAATAAGAATAGAAGTCGGGAGAAAAAAAAAATGTTTTGGACCTCTACATACAAAACCGATCCGAGAACCGGTTCCAAAACCGGTCCAGGAACAGGTTTCCGGGTGGGTAATCACTCGGACCCTGTTCCCGGACCGGTTTAAACCGGTTCCGAATTTTGGGAACCTGTTTCCGGACCGGTTTCAATGGGAACCGGTTCCCGACCCTATTTTCCGGATTGGCCGGTTCGGGAACCGGGTAGACCCGGTCCGGTTGCACACCCCTAGGACGGACCCAAAAATCTTCAGTTCAGGATCTTGAAAAGAATTATTACAGAATGGGGAGCAGAGACGTTTGAAATTAAGGGAAGCTTACCTCTTTCTTTCTCAGCTTTGGGTCCGAATATTTTATGTTTGATTGCGACTGGGGGAAGGACAATGTGTTTTTAGTTCGATGGAATTTTTAAGAGAGAACTTTGTGGCGAGTTGATGATGAGGATATGAACAAAAATGTTGATGTGGTTCTTAATCTAGATCCAAATAAAGCAGCTAATAATTCCAATAGTTTAGCTCTTATGCCCATCTAATGAGTCCTTAAGCTAGCCTATATTCTACTTTGATTGTATATGAGTTCTCATTGTATTTCAGTCTGATGGTTATATTTCTGCAGATTAAGGCATCGTAAATTTTAACCTATTTGAGTGTCAAAAACCAAAAACAAATCAATGCAAACAAGGAGAATTTTTTTCCGTTGTCAACATTTATGTATTCCCAAAAGAACAAATCGGTGGATTTATTCAAAAAAGTACGAAATTTTTATTTTCCGTTCAATTTTTCACCATCAAGAATTTGCAAGTAAGCAAAGAACATGCAATTTCGTGATGACATTTTGAATGAGCAAAGTCCCAAAACTTATCGAAAGATCTCTATCTCCAGAAAAGATGAAACTCAATATCTAGATCAACTTGAGATTTTATGATTTGTGTCCAAGGACATAGCATTGCTGCATCAAATAGTTTGGAGAGATGTTTTATTTGGCCTTTCTATTGAGGTCTATGCTGAACATGATATTATACACAAACCACTGAGAATGTCAGCTCGGAAGCTTTATTTATCATTTCGCCTAGCATTTCGTTCCATCATCTTTAGATAAATTCTCAAATGGTCTTTCTATAGAATTGTTTTCCTCGTAGCTCCCCGCCAAACTGATTTTTTTTTTTTATCGATATGAGTAAATGGTCAGGCTGAGAAATGACGGTAAAAAGTATTGGTACTCCGTAATTTTCCCACGGCTTATCAGTTCTTTCTCTTCGCCCGTTACCATGCTAACTATGCTAACCGTGGAAAATGTCGAATTAGCATCAATTACGCTATCTTTCCTCAAATATAGAAGCATGTAAAGAAAACATAAAAACCGAGAAGAGAGTCCCAAAGCTCTAGACATTATATGACCAGGAAATTCCAACAAGAGCCAGTTTTTGTCCACGGAGCAGATGCGAAAATGTTGCAGAATTCAAGAATAAGCAGAGACACTTGTATCTAGCACTTTAGCTTGCTCAATATGGAGCAAAGCAAAGAGATCTTGCATAGAATCCGTACCTGTATTTACTACATTGTGATGGAGGAAGTTCACGATGATGAGGAGCAATCTGTAAGTACATCGCTGCGTCAATAGTCAGTTCCTTCGCAAGAGGAATTGATATGCAATGTAGGCCCAGATTGTCCTTTACCCACCTTTGACCCAGACGTTTTTCGCTGAATCTCCCCCAATTCCTTGAGCCTCTTGTCGAGTCCCCTCCTAAGTGAGGCCATCTGATTATTATTAAATGCTTCTGGAAGTCTGTTCATGTAGACCTTGAAGTTCAGCCTATGAATTCTGCCATCCATTAGGCGGGTCTGGTTGTTGTACTTTGAACACTTTGTTATGTGAGGTTTTAATGGTTCTAGTTCTCCTTTCACGATGCAGTGGAGCAAAAATGTCGATGGAACTGAAAGAGACAGCTCCACAGCCTCCTGTCACAACGAGTAGTCTTTCTCATCTGAATGATTCTCCAGTGAGCATGAAAAACCTCGAGAATGAGTAAGAAACTCGATTCATCTTAAAGCTACTCACCTACTTCATAGGATTCTTAACTCAAATTACCTGCTTATGGATATTACTTAACTTTCTGCATCCTGTCATCTGTCCCCCTTTAAATACATGCGTCATTCGAGAGTGCAAGTGGCCTTTTAGGCTTATGGCATGATGTGCAGCATAGTGTAATTCGCCTCGTCAACTCTTGCTTCAGAGGGCATGAGTATTCTTTTGATAGGAATTGTATGTTTAGAAAATCATATTGCCACCACTAATAAAACACATTGCCGGCAACAACATGACAGTTAAGGTGTGCATTGTAGTCGAACAGCTTTAGATTACATGCAGCCATTTGCTGAGGGGAAACTAGTAACGAGTACCTGTTGCTTTCCCCTGCTCTGACAAGTCCAAATGCCGGAATAGTAGAAGCCTTGCAGAGGAACAATATGGAGCTATGTACAGCAGGAACGATGCCCCATTTGACAGAAAACATTTTCCTCACCAAAAAGTAGATGCAATACTTGCGATTGCTTGATCATTGCATGAACTCCTCAAGGATCATGCCTCTTGGTTTCAAACCCTTGTTTGCCCACAAAAGCTGCTCTTGTTTCTTCTCATCGCCAATTTCCTAAATTTATCCACTCTGAAGCAGTCTGGGAAATGTTGTAGCAACTTATGGCATGAACTCGCATAGTTGAAGATAAAGCACAAAAAATTGCCACATCCGAAAATGTAGACTAACTAAAAGTCAGAGGCATTGGCCAAGAAAAAAAAAAAAAAAAAAGTCAAGAGGCATTACGAGCAAAATTTCCAAAACAAAAATCATACAGAATATTCGGCCAATGAATGAATTATGGGGCATCAGGACTGCATGTTGGGAACGCCCAGGATAGAGCAGAACATAAATATGCACTGTCCGAAAACAGCACACGCCAAAAAAATCCCAAGGCAAAGCGTGACTGTTTTCGATTCCATGAATCATATTGCTGAAAGATTGCAAGCTTCATTTGAGGTCTTCTGCTTGGTCTCTCGACAGTAGGAGTGCCAAATCTATATAAATTTCAGGACATAATATTTACATTGTTGGGCTTGCCAGGGAAATAATAGAATCCCAGTTCAAGTAACATAGAAACAAAAGAGAATAAAAAACGGAGATTCAATTTACACAATGAATGAGACAATTTAAGAAGCATTGTGGCCGGTAATCATTGTATGAGCATGTTTAGTCCGTAAAATGGTGGAACCGGTTTGCATCCCTTACGACCATATATCTTCTGTTTGCCATGGAGATATACTTGATCGCAGAATGACAATCTCCGCAAAATGTGGAGATTCCTAAACACCCTGACAGATTTCGGACTGGAGTACTTGTAAGTCCAAAAACAACAGCAATTTTTTTCGCCGTGCTGGAGCAAATATTGTTCCTTTTGCCCCTCCTCCACATCATCAAGAACCAATTTAAAACATTACCCGTTTTCTTTATTTGACTAGCCAATCGGTCCAGTTCGTGATAGATCACCCACATAGAACTTGTGAACATTATTTTTCACTTGAATCAAGCTACAACCAACTTTTTTAAATATAAACTTCATAGAATTGTTCCATCTAGGACCTTCTTTTTTCCATTTTGATGAGAGTTATTTCTTGCGTAGATGAGTAGTGTTTACTTTGTAAAACAGATACATGTATATTTTCTATAAGTTGAAACCAGCAGTTCTTGATATCGACAAATCATACGCCAGCAGTGGCCTGTTAAGTAGCAAGATCGCATGTTATAGATCACCCACAAGATCGCATGTATAATTGAATAGCCCTTATTGACATTGTGAGGAAGGAAAATTCTCGACGTCTATCACCTTCCCTCACCGTTTTTGTCTTTGCTTTCTTGCCAATTTGTTTATCCTGTTGAAGGAGGATGCAAGAGAGTAAAACCATATGAATTACCAGGACACAACATTAACCTAAGAGCTAGAAGAGCACAATCTCGAAAGTAAGTCCCTCCTAACATAATCCTAGGTTGCGGGGAATATAACAAGTATACAAGCTTTTCCAATCAAATTAAGGATGGTTCTCTAAAAATCATTGCTATCTCCAAATAGAAAACTAGTGGAGATTGTAGGATCATTTAATGAAGTTGAAAATTTTTCTAGTTTGATCTCGGCTCAATCATTGTTCACGAGCTCATCCGGTGGGTAAATAAGCGGTTTGGGAGGCAGTTGAAGTTTACTAATATCTCCTTCAAGCATTTCTGAGAATTTGCTCATCGAAGGCCAAAGGTCAAGGTTAATTTTATACATTGAAGTGCAACTATTGTCATCTATTATATTCCCAATGTAAGTATTTAATTCCTCTCACCACCTCAAGAACGATCTCATATATTTTCATGTAATCAAGAAACTTATCACCTTCTTCAATGAATATGTGCTTATCCAAGGATCCATTTGGCATGAGATCATGCATGAGAACCTGTTTTGAGCCTTCAAAGCAAAAACCAAAGAGTTGCACTACATTAACATGGTGAATTCTCATTATAATAGCCACTTCACTAATAAAATCTTCTACTTTAAAATCTTGATGGCCATCATGTTGCTACTTCCAAGCATTCCTTTGTACACAGAACCATAACTCCCTTCACCCAATTTGTGGTTAAAATTTGCAAGGATCTTCATAAATTGAGTAAGAGTACCTTATGGGTACAGAGTTGTTATGAGCTTGCAAAAATTCTTCAATGTTCTTGGCCATTGTTAAGTGCCTTCTTCTGTACTTGTAGATTAGAAATATCGTGACAAATGGTGTCCCAATTACGAACGTTGCTACGCAGAAAACATTAAGGAAAACTTTGATAGGTTAGAATATCTTCTTCTTCTTATTTTTTAAATTATTTTCAGAACAAATCATTTCTGCTTACCTACTAGAAATATAAAATCTGAAGTTGTTCAAAAGGCAACATCATCTAGGACAGCCGCGGAAGGGATGAAGAATGTGAAAAAGAATTGAAGGAAAAGAAGCATGGAAAACAAAACTCACGAGGAAACAGAGAAGTAGGAAGCTACTTTGTACAAGTTTTGTCCAAAAGAATATGAGTAGTGGCATGCATGCATTTACAAATAAGTGAAAATAATAAGATTCGTTTACGCAGATGATAGACGATATAAGAAACACCATTTGCTTTGTTAGTAATCAACATATAAAGAGAAACAGTGATTTTCATTATGAATAAATAATTTTGTTCCCTATGCCGCGAGCCTCCAGCAAAGTCTCAGTAATTTGGCGCGACGATTCAGTGGCAGTGTCTGTGAGGCAACCGGCATGTCACACCTCAGCAGTAACGATGGTTCAGCAATAGCAGCGATCGTGCATGATGAGGATTGAATGAAGGCGGTGAGAAGGGGATGATTACATTCTTCCAGTGGGTGAGCAAACACCAGCACCAGCAGAAGCATGAATGCCACCGTAGCTCTTGTGTAATGTGGAATAGATAAACTGAAATCCATCTTCTCTTGAACTGTACAATTAGAGAACCAAACTACTAAACCCTTCAGGGACATCACTGCATAACATGCTTGCTCTCTTGTAAAGCAACGACTTACGAACTCAGCAAACCTCTAAGCTCAATGGCAACTCGCCAGACAAATTCTGCTTGCTCAAAACAAGGGCAGTTAGCTCAATGAAAGATCACTCAAACCAACTAGAATTGGCTCTAAGAATCTATTTCCACTGAAGTCCAGTATAATCAAGATGCTCATTTCCGTTATTTGCTCCGGCAAACTACCAATGAAGCTATTGCTTCCTTTTTCAAAGCTTCAAGTCCCCATGAGAGATCACTGATACTTACAGGAACTGAACTTGAGAGCAGATCGTCTCCAAGAGACGAAAAAACTCTCAAACCTCTGAATTCACCTAAGAATTAAGAAACCTTCCCGGTAAGTCCATTCCCTTCGAGATAAAGCATTTGCAAAGCACTGCAATTTCGGATCTCAGCAGAAATGGGCTCCACCAAAGGAGTTATGCCTCATACTCATACTCAGGTCCTTCAGTCTGCGTGTGTTCCGAGCGAAGCTATTCCTCTGAGGCATATCATCAAACGGTGTCCGTGCATTATCCATTTGGCCTCATTGGATCAATAGCTAAGAAAGCTTCGTCATACCTCATAACACAGAGAATAAAAACAATGTATTCCGCCGAAGAAGGCAGATAGATTCCTATTACACGTGGTACATAGACGTATCCTGATTCGATCCGTAGTGCGATGAAGCCTTTGAAGCCGCGCACGATGACGATTCCGCAGTCAAACATGTCAGGACGAGTAGTTTCGACTTCGTTGATGAAAGATCCTTTTGGTTTTGGTTGTGTGCGATGAGCGTGAGCGGCGGATCATCAATTCCTAGTATTGAGCTCGAGAGCTTCGTCTATGGAGGTTGAGCTTGCTGAGAAGAAGGTGAATCCATCAAAAAGGAAACTTTCAGTCCTGTAACTGAAATCCAGCGATGGAGAGAGAGCTTGAGTTGGAGATGGCGGTGGCACTGGATTGTCGTCGTGTCTCGGCTACTGTGCTTGATGGGCTTAAAGGAATTGGATTTCACCAATTTGAGGTGATGGGCTGGATTGCCTTAAGCCCAAATGGAATGAATGTGGCCGGACTCCATTGATGGATCTTTTATTGATCGTTTTAAAAAAAAAAAAAATCTCTATTCTATACTTATTTATTAAATTTTTTAAAAGAAAAAAAAATGCATGTTCGATTAGTCTGTAAAAATTCAGGTGTCGGCACCTACTATCGGTACATGAAATGGAATACTATATTTCAATAAAGTTGTCAAAAGAGTGTCTCTTCAATTATTAGTCAAGTGACTAATTAAGGAACTAATTCACGAAAATTAGAAGATCTAATGAAAATTAGAAAATTTAAACTCTATGCAAACAAAATTAGTCGTGGTTATTCACGCAATACTCGCTTTAGTTTCTTTTCTTTTTACATTGGGAGTTCTAGCCCTTCCATGGAAAGGAGATACAATCTAGGCGCACGTATATCTACAGCTGATGATGAATCCGTTTGGGGGTGATTTCAACTGTCCCTTTTTTTTTTTTTCCTGGAAATTTTGTAACTCCTACAATTTGGTTTTCATAGGTAATGCGAAGCTCTAAAACATTTCAAACACACATAAATTGACGTGTATTAACGCGTACACTTTGCCAATATTTCATAAAATTAAAAAAATTTCTGTCATTTTTTAGTTTTGAAGAGAAAGCAGTTAGTGAAAGTGTGTGCAGAATCATGCAAAATTGCTGTTACATATCATTGCCAACAGATGGTTACCGCCCCCATGGTACTGTAAATCCGCAAACCTGACCTCCGAAGATCCTACTGAAATCATTGGAGGCATAGCATCTAAAGTATATGAATCAAAGTAGTAAAAGAAAGTTGTCTTCCATGAGGTACTATCATAGAGATGAGTCAACTCAGATGTCATACCCCTAATAATGGAGTCAAAATCCTTACGGTTGGGTCATGTGTGTTAAATCTGAAGAACGATTCCCTAATTGAATCTTCACATTGGGGTGTGAAAGAAATTAGCAGAACGATCAATGAAGTTGATAAGAGTTTTCGGTTCCATCGCGGTTTCACCATAGTCACAAGCCAGCACATGAATTGCTCGGGTATAGAAATGGCTTGGGAGACGTTCTTAGCTTAGCGGAAGGACTCACGCACAATAAAGTTGCAAGTTTTAAGACTTAGATGAGGAAAATGGAAGTTTTAAGATTCAAATACATTATGTTGATCAAATGAAAGTTTCAATCGTTTAAATTAGCGCTAATGTCACTTTCAAGACCATATGATGGCCCCATCGGTATTTTCTCAGGATTTTGATCGATTTTCGATCAAAGCAAATGAATTGCAAAGAAAATAAACTTTTGTTGCAACTGGTGAATAAAGAGTTTGAATTTTGGCAAGCCAAATGCTGAGCGACCTCTAAATGATTAATACCAAGTCAGCGAGGACATTGGACCACTGGCAAGTCTATGTAAGATGGCATGTTTCGCAGCGCTCTGTGGTGAATATTCTATATAAAACAAGTGATTAAGTTTATAGATAATTAACTAGATTAGCTGAAATTCACATTGGATGAACATATAGAATATGCTTCCCAAGCACGGTTATGAACCCAAATATACATCCCATTTAGGAGATTGTATGGACTACACATGGCAAAACTATATATGAAGTAAAATAACACTCCGACCAAAAAAGAGAAGTACAACTAAACTAGCTCACCTCCCTCCCAACATATACCATATTGTGGGGAACAAAGCTTTTCCAATTAAATTGTGCATGGTTCTAAACATCATTGCTACCTCCAAATGGAAAACTAGCAGAAATTATGGAAGCGTCTGATGAAGTTGAAAATGTTTCTAATTCCATCTCGGCTTTGTCATCGTCAATTGGCTCATCTGGTGGGTAAAAGAGCGGTTTTGGAGGCATTTGAATATTACCAATATCTCCTTCAAGCATTTCTAAGACTTTGTTCATTGGAGGCCGATGGTCAGGGTATAATTGTATACACCAAAGCGCAGCTATTATCATCTTTTTTATCACCTCCCTTTCCTCTTCTACAACTTCTTCCATTTCAACACTTTCTTTTTCATTGACTTGGTCATACACCCATAGTGGAAAATAAATTTGGCTTGAGTGTTCCGCATTTGCATTTATATTTTTCCTTCTACCTGCCATTTCCATGAGCAACTTCCCGAAGCTATAGACATCCGCTTTATAAGATACACCACCGATATTTTTGTAGAACAACTCAGGCGCCATATATCCCAAGGTTCCTCTTGCAGCCGTCACCGAGACTATGCTATGATCAATTGGATAAAGTTTCGCAAGTCCAAAATCAGAAACTTTCGGAGTGAAATTCTTGTCTAAAAGAATATTGTGAGGTTTGATATCAAAGTGTAGTATTTGCATGTTACACCCCCGATGTAAATATTCAATCCCCTTCGCCACCCCAAAAGCTATCTCATATATTTTCTTGTAATCAAGGAACTTATCACCTTCCTCAGTGAAAATGTGCTTATCCAAAGATCCATTTGACATGAAATCATACACGAGAGCTTGTTTCGTACCTTCAAAGCAAAAACCGATGAGTTGCACTACATTAACATGGTGAATTCTTCCAATAGTAGCCACTTCATTGATAAAATCTTGGCCATGGGCCTTGGACTGCTTCAAAATCTTGATGGCCACTTCGTTGCCACTTCTGAGCATTCCTTTGTATACAGAACCATACCCTCCTTCACCTAGTTTGTGCTTAAAATTTCTAGTGATCTTCTTAATATTCGAGTAAGAATACCTTATGGGCAAAAAGTTGTTATGAGCTTGCAAAAATTCTTCGATGTTCTTGTCCATTGCCAAGTGCCTTCTTTTGTACTTGTAGATTAGAAATATCGCGACAAATGGCGTCCCAATTATGAACTTCATTACACAGAAAAGTACTGAAGAAAATTTTGATTGGTTAGAATAATTTTTTTTTCATAATTATTGTAAGAATAAGTAATTGCGGCTTACCTAATGGCATAAAATCCACAGTAGTCCAAAATGCAATATCATCAAGGACACCTGTGGAAGTAATGATTGATGTGAAAAAAAAAAAAATTGAAGGAAAAGAAGTTCGGAAAGCAAAAGACACGAGGAAACAGAGTGGCAGCAAACTACTTTGTACAAGTTGAATCTTGTCCAAAAGAATATGAGAAGTGGGATACGTGCATTTGCAAATAAAAGGAAATAATGAGCTTCATTTTTCATGTAGATGAGAGGATTCAAGAAACTCCTTTCGCGTGATTAGCCATCAACAAATCTAGAAAAAATGTGCTTTTCATTTTTAATGAATAATTTTGTTCCTCCTATCAATACATGACTACAATTTTTTTAAGAATTGTTAACGAGTGTCTCTTGGATTATTAGTTGAGTGACTAATTAAAGAATTAATAAGAAAATTAAAAAAAAAATGTAAATTCTTTGCCAACAAAAATCTAGTCATGTGGTTGGTGGCACAAGAATCCTTTTTTCGTTTTTTTCATAGTGGGAGATTTAGCCCTTTTATGAAAGAAATTATAATCTACACACATATATGCAGTGACGTACACCATCATGTATATTTTGTCATAATTTTCTTGGATATTAGATATTCCTTTCATTTTCTAGTTTTGAAGAGAAAGTAGCAAGTGAAAGAGGGTACAGAATCATGCAAAATATCGGTGAAATTTCATCGCCGATCAATACTTACTGCCATAATAGTAGATGGATCCGCAAGCCTGACCTTCGGTGTAGCTATTCAGTAAGCGGTTGGAATAAAAGTGGCGATAGAGATGAAAGTAGCGATACCAATCAGAGTAGCAAAAGAAAGTTTTCTTCAGTGGAATACCGTAGTGAACAACAAATCCATCGGCCATGATGCTATGAATTAGCTTGTAGTTGTAGGAGCTACTGTTAATGTGTTCTCCAACTCCAAAATAATCTGTCCATGTCCAACTGTAAATGTTGCAAAAATCCCCAACATCAGAAACTTTTGGATTGACCAAAGCATACAAGTTCCAATTCGATGATGTGTTGGAAGAGTACAACCCCTCGGTGCATGGACCGGTAGCGATGTAGAATGGAGAACTAACTGTCTTTGAGCAGTTCACAATGACCAATGTACTTTGGTTGTAGTATGAGCTGAGCCTCAATGAATCACGAGGAAGAGACAAGCAGTTATCCTTTTGTAGTCCATCGTTGACCAATCTGATTGTCTAGTGGAATAATTGATAGACTGCACATAGTATCGGCCATCATCAATGTACATAACAGTCCGATTATCTTCACAAATCAGCTCGAAACCCATGCTACCGCATCCTTTTGGATCTGTCTTTAGTCGAAACGGGTAGCTTATATTGTGAATGTTACCACATGATGAAGTGGAGCACTGCTGCTTACTCTCAACACTGCAAGTCATCGCTAGAACTAAAATAAGAGTGAGTAGCAACACTCGACAAATATTCATGGAGCGGAGAGCATTAACCATGCCTCTGTATATCTTTGGACAAAGAGAAATTGGTAAAGAATTGCTGGGAGTGTGTGGAGGAGGCGCAATATAAAAAGATTGAAAGAAGATGGAACGATCCTTATTTGATTGGGGACTTGGAGTCGCCTGATCTTATAGAGAAGCCCCCAAGTCAGTCAACGGAACAAATGGATGGAAAGTCAAGAAATTAAAGAGGTGAATTGAAACTGAGGTTCCATTATTAGTGGAAGTCGTGGAACGGCCGGTTTCCATCCCTGTTTGATCTTTCCTTCTCCACTATCTCCACTTGGCTTCCGCTCTACTCCACGTGATTCTTGGGTCCACATCCTATTAACAAACAAATATACTCACTATCTTTCCTCTTATTTTCTTTTCGTTTTCCCCTCCTCCATTCTTCTTCTCTTCTTCTTTGAAAATCCTCTGGTCCATCATTGGTGCTTAATCACTTGATATGTATTCAATATTTGGTAAATTACGTCACAAACTTTAGACGTAATTCCAATTTCTTACATGGTCGAATCATTTCTTTAAATAAATAATCGCTATAAGAAAATTGTCTCATATGGCTATGATATATTGCACCGCGTCATTGTCGACCTAGTCATCATGTATATCTTGAAAAAAAAAATCCATATATGAAGCTAAAATGTATAATTTGCAATAGTTTATGTGCATGGTAGTTACATAAAATACCCTCTCCTATTTATAAATAGTATTCTTACAATGCACAGTGGCAAGAATGACTGTACTTGCAAATACAGCTATATATGGATGGGATCCACTTAGGGCCAATTTGAAGCGATAGTGGGTCCAAATGACTTTGTACGTCATATAGACTTTACATCTTCTTTATTGGAAATTTTCTCACCCTAATGATGGACGGGACAGATGAGGGGCTACCGTTCTTAGCCAGAATCATAAGGGAGACATGCTTCGAGAATTATTGAAGATAAAAAGCAACCCTAATAGCCTTTGATGTGGATTAGAGATTAGTGTCTGCAATCGGTTCAATCACTTGTGATATCTCTTTCTTAGCTACAATTAAAAGGGACAGGTACTTTAATAATTCTTGAAGGCAAAAGCAAAGTCTTTTAAAAGAGTCACGACATATAATAGAGAAGTGTGTGACATTTGTGCAATCACGTCAAGCCCGTGGCATCTCTCCTTTCATCTCCACTTAATATTCAATTTGGTTGATTGATGCAGTTAACCAATTTCTTAAAATATATATATGGAAGAAAACTTTTGTTTGGCTACTAAAATAAGATTTGATTAGCGGTGTAAGGTTGAATAAGTTACTAAGTAAGGACATTTGTTGTAGTGTGGCCTCTTTATTTAGTTGAACTTTGCGCACAAAAGAGAGTCAAAAAGTAAGAAAACAGCTCGACAGATTTGCTTTTTGGAAGCCAACGAGAATCATGCTTTCTAGCTTGTAAATTTAATTAGTTACGAGACTTTTGTCGTGTCTTATGTCATCGTTGCTTTTGAGCTAAAAAAAGGGTGTGACATTGATAGAATCATATTAGCGCGTCCTCCGTGACACTCGTTAACAACACTGAAAATAATGACTATACTTCATGCACAATATGCATGATGCGAATTGAACTGAAAATAGGACTTATATATGTTCCTATTAGAATGTAACCAAAGTATTACCTTAATCAAACGGGCTATTTTTCCATTTATGAAAGATAATTAGTAAATCCTAATCAATTCTTTCTTAGAAACTTTTTAGCAACATATACTATATTAGGGTATACTAATACATTGACTATTCAGCAAAACGATAGTTAGAGCCTATCCTACCCTTTTAAGTCTTAAGCATATCTTTGATACTTTGAGGCATGGTGGCTCAAGCGGTAAATCCGTCGCAAATTTGATAAGTGTGTTTATCACTAGAAGCATCATGCCCGGGACACGGTAGACGACGTGCTAAAGCTCAGCCATTCGATAACCACTGCAGTTCGAGGGGCGTCACAAGTCAATCCCGACTCAACCATTTCAATGCTTACAATCGAGCAATTTTGGCTTGACAAAGCCATACTGGATCTGACAAATCTTCAGGTTCAAGATATTGAAAAGGATATTACAGACTGGCAAGCAGAGAAGTTTAAAATTAGGGCAGCTTCCCTGGATTGGACATTAGTGCGTGCAATTGGTGCAATCATTTCAAACTAGTGATAATCTCTTTTGATCTCCACTTCTATTTAACTCTGGTCGATTGATACAATGAACAAAATCAGCTTTGTGGATCCGGAAGACAACATCGGTTTGACCATTAAATAAGAATTGATAAGCGGTGGGAGGGTGAGTTATTTTATTGAACTTTGTGCAAAAAAAAAAGAGTTTTTTTTTTTTTTTTGTTCAAAAGTTATAAAGTGAAAGAATCGACTGACTTGCTTTTTAAAAGCCCACGAGGATCATAATTTCTCTCTTTTAATTATAATTAGATAGAAAACTTTTATCTTGTCGTATGTAGCCGTTACTTTTAAGCTAAAAAAAGGGTGTAATATTTGATAGTATCACATTAGTGCATCCCGACACTCATTAAGAATGTTGAAAATAACGATTATACTTTATATACGAAATGCAAGCTGTAAATTGAACAGAAAATAGGAATTATATATTCCTATCAGCATGTAACCAAACTTTTACCTTAATCAAACTAATTGTTTTCTAATTCTTGATAGGTAATCAGTAAATCCAAATCGATCTATTTTGAGAAACTTTTTAACAACATTGTTACATGAGACTATACTAACATACTGACCATTCGCCGAAATGGTATATTTTTAACCAAAAGAACGAATCAGTGGGTTTATTCGACAAGTAAATCCTTGCTTCATTCGATTTTTCACCTTCAATAACTAGCGATTAGCAAAGGAACATGCGATTCCATGAAAGCACAATGATGATGCAAAAAATGGTAGACATCCTTTGATTCGACAAGACCACAACACGGAGAAGAGTGGGCGTCAGCTGTACACGAATTGTTTTATAGCGAATGGATTTTTGTCATGTCCAGGGATCTCATGTTCTATTACCCTTAGAATGATACCTGTTCTTTTCCAGAGCCAACGCGAGACTGACAAGATGATGGAGTTGACGTGAATCTTTACCACCGCCGATCACACCCTCTTCAGAGAACACTTAAATAGAATTAGTCTATCACTGGAATTGCTTTAAAACAGAGGTATTGTTTTTAGATATCATCAACAAAGCCTAAATTAAGTCACAAACTTTATACGTAATTCTAATTTCTTATATGGTTGAATCATTTCATGAAATAAATAATTGCTTAAAGAAAAGTATCTCATATGACAATGACATATCGCACGGGGTCATCGTCGACCTAGCCATGAACGACTATGTGTTTTGTCGTGCGAATCATTATATTTATGTACAAAGAAGTTACATTAAACATCATCTCCTATGCTCGGTTGAAAGGTAAAATCATGTACTATAATTGTATTCTTGCAATGCACTTGGCAAGAATAACTATAGTGCTTTAGAATAAATTTAAGCTAGTACAGCTATATAAAGATGGGATTTATGTAGGGACAATTTGAAGCGATGGTGGGTCCTAATGACTTTCCTCATTGAAAATTTAATCTCCTTGATCGACGGGGCACGATACTTAGATTAAGTAAAATCATGTACTATAATTAGATTAAGTAACGTTATAGATATTTAGATATCTTGTAAAATGTAAAAGGTGTAAAGTTAATCTCCCTACTGCAATTATCTTATGGCCAAACCAAAGAAGCACAAGCCAGATATTTTCTTCTGCGATACGGGTTGTGAGTAGTTAAGGAAAAAACCGTTGGCCATCGCGTTAGGGAGTTGCTTGCTCGGTGCAAGCATACAATCATGACATGCCTATGTCGTTATGGGTGATGGTGCCAGATTCCTCAATAACCGATGAGTTTTCATCCATCACAGCCCATGAATACCCATTCATTTTAGATATCTTAGACGATACGTCCGAGGAGTATGCTCCTTCGATATATAAAGGAGAAAGCAACGGGTCTTCAGCACTTCACAAAGACCATTGAATTTACCAGAAACATGAAACTCTCGTAACTAAAGTTCGAGTTCGTTAATGAATAACTAGGGAGGGAAGAGCAATTGGCCCTTTGCCATCCCACGTCGAACATGTGGATTTCACCAAAATTGATGGTGTCATTATTTTTATAGATGGATGTGAAAATGTAGTTCGTATGATTATTTTCACGCGCTAACTCAAGTCTTGAGTCGCCACAACCTTTCACAACACTCTTCGTTTGAAAGGGACAGGTCATCTTGGAAACTTCACTGCAGGAGAGGCTGAACGGGGTCGTTCATTCGGGGCATTAGTGTCCCCAGTAGCACGGCAAGAAAGACCAATGACACGAGGCACACGGGTCTGGAATTGCGAGGAAAAGTCTTGAGTTGCCACAACATTTCATATCACTCTTCGTTTGAAAGGGACAGGTCATCTTGGAAACTTCACTGCAGGAGAGGCTGAACAGGGTCGTTCATTCGGGGCATTAGTGTCCCCAGTAGCACGGCAAGAAAGACCAATGACACGAGGCACACGGGTCTGGAATTGTGAGGAAAAGTCGTGTCGTTCTCAGCTTGTGAGCGATGGACATTCGGGGCTTAATATGTGGTGGAGGATCAACAAAGATAAAAAGACGTCCATGTAATAATGGCGAATGAGAGAGACCGTAAATATGAAGACTGGGGATCTTCTATTAAAAAGCCCATGTCAACCATTAAAACAAAGTCAATCAAGTTGAGAATACTACAGGAGTAGCGAATAGGACCCAACACCATCGCCATTTCTTTGTGGCAAGAAACCATCGTATTGACAACCCATAAATGTAGCCGTCCAACAATATTATTCATGTTTTAGAGATTTTTGTTAGATAATTAAGTAATATTAAATTGCCAAGGATATTTAGGATGTCAATGAGTTTCCTTTTTTCTAATATGACAAGAAAGCCGTCTTAAGATTCCATTGTAGACTTTGAATTGAAGTCAACCTAAATGAGTTAAGAATCGAGTGTGCATCCTGATAATTAAGGATTGCATAAATTCAATTCAAAGGAAAAAGAATGTTAAGAAATAAAAAGAATTATCCACTCTATTCTATTTTTATTGAAGAAAATTCTCCATAAGTTGTTAAAGTAACTTTATAGTTCCCTCGCTATCTTTAGAAAGAAAATTTACTAAACGTGTTTCTGTTCTATTTTTGTTCAGGGGAACAAAAAAGTACAAATAGGTGTTCCCCGGAACGTTACCAAACAGCCTCTTAGAAGACTTGAAAGTCACCAATAACAAAAGGTATTAGGGTTCTTTGGGAAATTCAAGTTCAACTTATTTTTACTCAAGAATTGTGTATAAAGCAACACTATATAAAGTGTATATAGTCATTAACAAGTTCAAGAAAATGCAAGTTCAATTCGAAATTTTGTAGGTTTTGTTCTTAATTCTTTATGATAACCTAAATCTGGACAAAAGAATACTTGATGACGGTTGAAATTATGTCAAATCTTAAGTTTTTTCTTTTAGCTAGAACTTTTCCACTATAATTAAAGTTGGCTTCATCCATATTATATTTTTCTAAAAGATATAACTAAACAATGTATATTTTGCATACAAGGCGCATATATAGTGTTAATTAGAAATCACAATTTCTTACACAAAAAATAATACGATGATGGAAATAATACAATGTCAATACATAAAAGCTGAGATGAGATTATGTCATCAATGGACATCTTTACCCACTGAATCAATATGGCAAAAGAACGCTTCAAGTGCCAAAAGTTTGCACAAATGGACACTTAAGTGCCAAAATTTACGAAAGTGGCACTTGAGTGCCACATCCGGCGAACCCCGCCGGAAATCTCACGTTGCATTTTTTTATTAATTTTCTCGCTTACGTGGCTCATCGGAAGACGACTCAACAAAACACACACAAAAACGACATCGTTTTGGTATAATTTGAATTTTAATATAAAAATTAATTAAATTAATAATAATAATAATAATAATAATAATAATAATAATAATAATAATAATAATAATAATAATAATAATAATAATAATAATAATAATAATAATAATAATAATAATAATAATAATAATAATAATAATAATAATAATAATAATAAAAGGTGGAGGGAGGCGGGCCGAGGGTCGAGGCTTTGCTTTGCCGCTTTTGGGAAGGGCCGGCGAAGGAGAGGAGAGGGTTAGCCCGAGGTAATCGGGCCACCCGGCCGGGGCCGGGGACCCCGATCGACCGACGGCGAGGGCCCACGAGCCCTCGCCCCAATCTGAGGCGAGGGTCGCAGCCCTTGCCTAAATCCGGCGAGGGGTCGCGGCCCTCACCTAGATCCGGCGAGGGTTGCAACCCTTGCCCGGATCCGGTGACCCTCCCCCTAGATCGGGGAGAGGGCTCGCGAGCCCTCGCCACTGTCGGCCGGGGTCGCCGACCTGCGGCTAGGGCCCGGCAACCTCGGCCGACCCTCCCCCTCCATCGATAGCCCTTCCCGGCGGCGGTGAGGGCTTAGCCCTTAGCCGCCTCCCTCCTTTTTTTTTTTTAATTTTTCAAATTATTTTTATTTTTATTTTTAAATGTTTTAAATAAATTTAGTTTTAAATTTAATTTAATTTAATTTTATATTAATTTTTTACCACTTCAGCACCAAAACGTCGTCATTTTTGCATTGTCTAGCCACGTTAGCATGCAAAACGATGCCGTTTTGCACTTACTTCGCCGGAAAATCATCATGTCGGCATTTTGGCCATATTTGCACTTAAGTGGTCCATTTTACTCTAATTTTGATACTTAAGTGTTACTTTCGTAACTTTTGGCACTTAAGTATTCATTCGTGCCAACTTTTGGCACTCCAGGGGTTTGGGTGTCGAATACAACAGTAGCGATCTACCTTAAGCAGACTTATAGGGGTTTTGATAGAAATTTCTGAAAAAAAAAAGTTTGAGCATCAAAAAGAAGATGACATTAATAATAATTTCTTACATGAAAAGTCGCGTCACTCTCGGCCAACGAGCAGCGGAAATTTGGGGCTTGATATGTGGTGGAGGAACAACAGGGATAAAAAAAAAAATTATATATATATATATACATACACATGTAATAATGGCGAATGAGCGAGAAACTTAAAAATGAAGACTAGGGTCGTCTATTGAAATGCTCCTATCAACCGATAAAACAAAGTCAATCAAGTCGAGATTGTTACAAGAGTAAACATCACAATTGACAACCCATATATTTAGCTATCCAATGACACCGTTTCATTGTAGGACCCAACATCATCCCCAATTTTCTTGCAAGAAAACGTCACAGTTAACAACCCATATATTTAGCTGTGCAATGATACAATTTCATAGTTTTGGAGATTTTTCTTAGATAAGTTACTTCAAATTCCTTGAGATATTTATGCTATTAATGAGTTTTCTATTTTCTAATATGACAAGAAAGTCATCTTAAGATTAGATAGTAGACTTTGAATCAAAATGAATCCAATGTGAGTTAAATGCATCTTGATAATTAAGGACTGCATAAATTCAGTTCAAAGGAAAAAAATGTTAAGAAACCAAAAGAATCATCCACTCTATTCTATTTTTATTGAAGAAAATTCTGCTGAAGTCATTAGAGTAAAATATTTGAATTTTATAATTCCCTCACCATCTTTGAAGAGAATCTTATAGCATGTTCAACAATTTGGCATAATTAGAAGACTTCAAAGTTGCCAATAACAAAAGGCGGCAAGGTTCATTAGGAGAATAAAGTTTTAACTTTTTTACTCTAGAATTGTGAATAAAGTGACACTATATAGAGTTTACATCAGTTATTAATAAGTTCGAGAAAATAGGAGTTCCAATTTAATGATATGTTGGAATATTACAACCCCTCAATACATGGACCAGTGGTGATGTAGAATGGAGAACTAATTGGCTTCAAGCAATTCATAGTGACTACTGGACCATCGCGGTCCATTTTGCATGGGTTGTTGGGTCAATACGGTGCTTGAAGTTATGCACCACCCATGAATGATGGGGGAGAGAGAGCAGTTTTTTTTTTTGCAACACGTCATCGACTAATATGATTAGGTGGGTGGAATAATTGATAGACTGCATGTAGTATCGATATCATGCAAGTATAGAACTGTGCAATTATCTTCACAAGCCAGCTAATTCTTCCACTCACTGCATCCCTTTGAGTCATTCTTCAATCGAAATAGCATTGCTCGGAGTGGCATTGCTAGTCATTGCATGCAACAAAACAAAAGAGCGACAACACTACATAGACATTTGCAAAGCTGAGAGCATAAATCATATCTCTGCTTGTCTTTGGGCAAAGTGAAATTGTTAAAGACCTGCTTGGTGTATGTGGCGATGGCACCATATGAAAAGATTGAAAAGAGATTTAATGAACCTTGTTTGATCAGAGACTTTGGAGTCACTTTGTCCTATAGAAAATATCAAGTCAGTCAACGGAACAACTGCACTCAGGTCAAGACATTAAAGGGGACAACACAAGCCCAAGGTACATTATTAGTGGAGTCCTGAGCACAGCCCAATGGCCAACCTTGATTGAGACCCCCTGTAAAATCATCCACGCAAAAATTTTAGAGCATCGTTTTATGCATTGGATCTTTCTTTCTCCATGTAATTGTCCCATCAACAAACAAATCCATCTTTCTTGTTGTTTTCTTTTGTTAGAATATTTAAATAAGGGAAAAGACCACCAAAAATCCCAAACTTTGCCCAAAGTGACACATTTACCCCAAACTTTTTTTTTGTGACGTGAAAAATTCCAAACTTTTCAAACCGTGACACATTTACCCCATCAAGGGCATTTTTGTCTTATTTTTTCTGTTTTTCCATTTTCTTTTTCTTTTCTTCTTCTTCTTCCCTCCGCCGGCCATGGCTGGCCGGCGGAGGGAAGCGGCATCTGACGAGGGTTGCCCTCGCCTGGGCTAGCTACTGCCGCCCGACGCCGGTGAGGGCATCCCTCGCCAAGCCCTCGCCGGCGTCGGGCGAGGGGTGCCCTAGCCAGATCCGGCAAGGGCCGTCCTTGCCCGTCGCCGATGAGGGCCGCCCTCGCAAGCGATAGGCAAGTACGGCCCGACACCGGCAAGGGCGAACCTAGCCAACCCGGGCGAGGGCGACCCTCGCCCGACGCCGCGGGGCAGCCCTCGGCTAGGTCGGGCGAGCGCCTTCCTCATGCCCTCACCCAACGCTCTGCAAGGGTCGCCCTCGCCTGCGTCGGGCGAGGACGGCCCTTGCTAGATTTGGGGAGGACGGCCCTTGCCCGATGCCGGTGAGGGCTTGGCGAGGATGCCCTCGCCGACGTCGGGCGAGGACGGCCCTCGCCCGACCTAGTCGAGGGCGGCCCTAGCCAACCTAGGGGAGGGCGACCCTCGCTCGATGCCGGCGAGGGTAGCCCTTGCCGGATGCCGGCTTCCCTCCGCCGGCCAGCCATGGCCAGGCGGAGGGAAGAAGAAGAAAAAAAGAAAAAAAAAGAAAAAGTAAAAATACCAAAATGCCCTATAATTTTGGGGTAAATGTGTCACACGACATAAGTTCAGGATTTTTTGTGTCACAAAAAAAAGTTCAGGGTAAATGTGTCACGGTTGGCAAAGTTCAAGGTTTTTCACGTCACAAAAAAAAAGTTTGGGGTAAATCTGTCGGTTTGGGCAAAATTTGGGGTTTTTCGTGGTTTTTTCCTTTAAATAATAAATCATATATTTATCTAACAACTTAAATTTTTAGAATAGTTAGCAGTGATCTCACAAAATCTCACTTGGTGTCAAAGTTGGAAGTTCTGAGTTCAAATCTTACCAAGCCCCCTCCCTTATAATTCCATACTTAGTACTACGCAAAAGACCAGACTAAACGTGAGAAAGAGTGTTAGAATATTTAAATAATAAATCATGCATTCATCTAATAACTTAAATTTTTAGAAATGATAACAGTAGTCCAACAAAATCTCACTTTCGTTTGTTTTCATCTCCCTTCTTCTCCAACTCCCTCCTTCAACGCCCGAGTCATGATCATAGGAAATTTTACACCCATTGAAAATTCAAAAGTTTCTTCCAACTCTCTTCACGCGATTGTTGGCTCCACATTCCATCAACAAACAAATCTATCTCTCTCCCCCATCACTTTCTTTTTATACAAATTTTTTATTTCTTATAACGTGTTCCCTCACCATCTTTGAAGAGAATCTTATAGAGTGTTCAACGGTTTGGTATAATTAGAAGCCTTCTATTTTATTAAAGTGAGGCTATATAGAGTGTACATCAGTCATTAATAAGCTCGAGAAACTACAAGTTCCAATTCAATAATGCGTTGGAAGATTACAACCCATCAATACATGGACCGGTGGCGATGTAGAATGGAGAACTAATCGGCTTCAAGCAATTCACAATGACCAATGGACCATCACAGTCCATTTTGTATGGGTTGTTTGGGTCAATATGGTGTTTGAAGTTATACACTACCCATGAATGACAAGGATGAAACAAGCAGTTTTCCTTTCGCAACCCACCGTCAACTAATCTGATTTGGTGGGTGGAATAATTGATAAATTGCACGAAGTATCGACCATCACACAAATATAGAACTATGCAATTATCTTTACAAGCTAGATCATTCTTCTGCTCACCACACCCCTTTGATTCATTCTTCAATTGAAATGAGTAACTTATATTGCAAATATCACCACAGTATGAAGCGACATACTGCGAATTACTTGGAGTGGCATTGCTAGTCATCACATGCAACAGAACAAGGAGGAGCGACAACACTACATAGACATCAGTGGAGTTAAGAGTATTAATCAGGTCTCTGTTTGTCTTTGGGCAAACCGAAATTGTTAAAGAACTGATTGGGGTATGTGGAGATGGCACCATATGAAAAGATTGAAAAAAAATTGGATGAACCTTGTTCGATTGGGGACTTTGGAGTCGCCTTGTTCTATAAAAAAGACCAAGTCAGTCAACGGATCAGGTCAAAAAATTAAAGCCGAAGTAAATATTACTAGTGGAGTGATGGGCACGGCCCGGCGGCCAACCCTGATTGAGAGCACCCCCCCTAATTACTTTCTAAGCAATAGTTTTTACATTTTCTATAATAATTAATTAACCTGATGGTTGACGGGCACAATACGGAAAATGTCTTTCTCAGCTAGAATCAAAATGGACCCATACTTTTACAATTATTGACGACAAAAGCAACCATAATCGTGTTTGATGTGGATTGGAGATTTGTGCGTGCAATTGGTGCAATCACTTCAAACTATTGATATCTCTTTTGGTCTCCACTTCCATTTAACTATGGTGGATTGATATAATGAGCCAATTTTGTTTCAAAAAGCTATATAGATGCAGAATAAAAAACCCAGGTTTGACTATTAAATAAAATTTGATAGGGATGATTTACTTTGCGCAAAAAAAAGTGGTTCAAAGGTAAGAAAACAAGAAGAATTGACGGACTTGCTTTTTGGAAGCTCGCGAGAATCATGCTTTCTCACTTTTAGATATAATTAGTCACAAGACTCTTGCCGTATCTTATGTTGCGTTACCTTTGCGCCAAGAAAAAGATGACATTGAAAGAATCATATAAGTGCGTTCTTGACACTCGCTAGAAATGTTGAAAAAGCAACTATACTCTATGTACAAAGTACATGTTGTAAATTGATCAAAAAATGGGACATATATTGTCGCAACCTCACCTCGAGTAAACCACCTAGGATTTGATTAATGGATTATTAAGCATAAACTTAGTTCAGACTCTCCCAAGCTCATACAAATTCGCGACTTAAGTTCAAGTTCTTAACATACAAATAATGTTTCCAATCAGTAATCGCCACTAATCTATTTTCGGTGGGTCGATTAGAAATCCAAGTAAAGTAACGGGAGATTTACTTTACTTCTACGAACTAGAGATTGTGAGTTCAGGGACTTAATTACATTAGATTTCTCTAATGCCCTTTGGGTACATTTCCCTTTTATTTTGAAAAAAATGTTTTGCAAGCAGCTTGAATTGATTTTAATTTACCTCCTTAACATGTGAGGCGATCATGTAGGTGCGCAAACCACCAATTTAACATCCAAGAAAAGCAATGAATAAATTGTAGGACTTACCACATGACAACGAAAGCATCTGCAATGTTAGATCAGAATTCACATCAACAGTCCTAGATATGATTTCTAATTAACACACAATTACTTTTTTTGTTTTCACTTATTTAATGAGAATCATGATTTTATGCAACGCATGCTACTAATCTAACATGAAATCATATGACATGGCAATATGACCTAAACTATATAACGTAAGTGAAATATTTTGTGTTTTCTTAATGGGCATGCAATCTATCCTAGAGAATGAAATTAATTTATTCAAATACAATTTTTTTTGGTATTTTCCATTAAATTCGAAATTAGAAAATCACGAAAATTATCTATCCAGATTGAGATATCATCCAACTTACATTAAGAATTAGGTTAGGCCAAATCTTAATTTAAATGAGGATGTTATCTCAACTTGGTAATCCCTGTCCTAAAATGTAACATATCTAGGGAAAAAATATCTAAACTTAATTAATTAGAAAATAAAAATTAAATATGCAATCTTATCTTAATATGCAATGACGTGCAAAGAATGTCCTAATTCTACATGACACATGCATGATAATTTTTACGTTTTCTTTTTATTAAAATTTGAAATTAAAATTGCTCAATAATTAAACGTACAATCTAAATTAATGAAAAGATAATCTAACATCTTAAATTATTTTTTTTTTAATTTTTATTTCAAAAATTTGAAATAATTAAGGGCGCATTTGGTAACAATTTTGTTTCCGGGAACAAATTCGATCGAAATGATTCTTTTTTATTCTATTCCCGAAAACGATTCGAGTAAAAGAACGCGTTTGGTAACTGTACAAAATTTCTGATTCTGAAATAGAACTGCGTTTGATACCGTGCTCATTGATTCTGTTCCAAATCAATTTCTTTTCATTTTTAAATAATTTTTATAATTTTTTCCTTTTTTTTTTTTCTTTTTTTTTTTTTTTTCTTTTCTTTTTCCTTTTTTCTCCTATTCTTCTTCTTCTTCAGGCCGGTGACCTCACCGGAGCGTCGGCGGCCCTCGTCGGCCGAGCCTCGCCGGTAGGCCGGGCGAGGCTCGCCTAACCTCGCCGGTGGCCGGGCGGCCTCGCCGAGGCCGGGCAAGGCCTACCTGGCCACCAGCGAGGTTGGGTGAGGCTCGCTGGACCTCGCCTTGGCCGGGCGAGCCTCCGGCAAGCTCGCCGGACCGGTTGCCGGCGGCCGGCGGCGGTGGTCGCTGGATGGCAGTCGATGAGGAAGAAGAAAAGAGAAGAAGAAGAGTTTTGATTTTCAGTTTCGTTCTGGAACAAGAATTAACTTTTTTTTTTTATTCTTGATTCTCCTCCAAATTTGTTCCCAAGAACAAAAATTTTACCAAACATGATTCTTGGCTCAAACTAATTCCGGAACAAAAAATTAGAATTAGGCACCGTTGCCTAAATTTCCTATTCTAACCATGCAAAACATGAACCTAATCTAACTCACAAAAAAATTGGATTTTTTTATGAAAACAAAATCGATCCAAATAACACGATAGCACACCCAGCAAAATAAGATTGATACAATCATATCTCGCACATGGGATCGGATTAGTCAATTTTAAATAGAACTGCGAATTGAATCTCGAGCATGAGATCAAATTAACGATTCTCCGTGCAATTGCGAGTTGGATTTCGAGCGCGAAAATCGGACTGTCAATCCCTAATTTAAAAAGTTACTCGAGTTGTGAATATTAGTCAAGATTTCAATCGGATACATCAAGAAATACTTCGGAAAAACAAAATATTAAAATAAAATAAAATACCTAATTTGAATTTTCTCCAAATCCAGGTTAACAAACGGCGGCTTGTGGATCCTCGGCGTGACAGCGCTAGAGGAAGGGTGGCTGTGATGATGGGCAGCCATGGGCAGAGGGTCACCATCGATCGGAGCTCTGGTGAGGGGGCAGCAGACGAGCGGCGAGGGGGAACCGGAGTTGCAGGCGGTTGCTGGTGCGAGGCTGACGGACGGCAGCAGCTGGTGGAGGGAGAACTTAGCAGCAGGGGGACCGGCGGCTGGCGGAACGTCGGTGCTACGGCGGAGCGCGAGGCGCGGCGGAGTAGAGGCGGAGACGGCCACGGGCGCGGCGACGAGCGGGCGAGGCACGGGCTTCGACGGTGGCGTTCGAACTTGCCGGTGATAGACGGAGGGGCGGCAGCAGGTGGCCGTAGGTTGCAGCGTCGATCGCGGGGGCTTGCGGGATTTGCAAGTCATGGGCTTCGAGGCACGGCGACCAACTCGAGCTCGGGCGGGCGTGGAGCAGTGGCGAAGCTCGCGGCGGAGGAGGGCTCGGGCGGCTGCAGGTCACACGGGCGTGGGAGCGGTCGGCTTCTAGCGTCGAGGGTTGCTCACGGAGGTGCATCGGTGCTCGTGGGTTGCCGCAAGCCGTGGTAGTGACGTCGACACGGCGGAGCTGGGTGGAGGCGGGGCCGGCAGAGGCAGCGTCACGACTTCGGGCGCACGGAGCGACGGTGAGGCTCGGTGGCTCGGCTGCCGGCGTTGGATTGCGGCGGCGGGTGCTGCGGGAGGTACGGCGAGGGAGCAGCCGGCGCGATGCGGGGAAGAAGAAGACCCTTTTTCCTTTTCTATTTCTGCTTTTTTTTTTTTTTTTTTTCCTCTCTCCCTCACGTCCCTTCACGTCCACTCTCTACTCCTTTCTGCACACTTTTTGAAAATCAAAACCCCGTGGCCACCCTTCCATTTTGGAAGGGGGAGGTGGGGTTCGAATCCCCACTTTCTCAGGGGGGTTGGGGTGGGGACGAATTAAGTTTCAGAAGTGGGTTTCGACTCCCACGCCTTGCTAGGAGGCAGGGCAAAAGTCTGAGAGTGAGAGTTAGAATAGGAGTAGAGTAGGACCGACAAAAAAAAAAAGTAAAAAAAGAAACCCCCTCAAAGAAGAAAAAAACCAAAAGGAATTCTTTCCCCCACGAAGTTAAAAAAATCCTCCCTATATGTGGCTATGTATTCGATACGTGTGGCCCCTCTCCGTACGCGAGCAATTTTTTATAAGTCAAGAATTTGATCTTCGTGGAATATTTTATCTCCTTTTTCATATCAATTTACACGAAAATCTTCTCCCGAATGCAATATATTTTTTTTTTTGACATATTGCTAAAGATTCGAGATTGTAATGAGATTTTTCTCAAATTCCAAATCTTGCAAAAATGAGCTTGCAATATCTCTTTGTCATATTTTCCCTATCCGAAGATTTTAAAAAATCCACCGTCATATCACCGAAAATTTCAAATCTCCCTTTCTCACAAAATAAGAAAATGGGCTTGGATCAATTTGCTCCATTCGTGGGCTTAGTCCAACCTGTCAATTTAAAACTCAAAACCACCAATTTGAACCGCTCTGTTACCAGTCCAATGCAAATGCAAATTAAAAAAAAAATGCTCCTAAAACTATATGCTACGCAATTTAAATTATATATATATATATTTTTAGGGGTTAAAATTATTTCATAATTTTTTAATGCTAATGCAATAAATGACTAAATGAGTTGCCAAAATTTAGGTGTCAACATATATATGTTCCTATTAGCACATAACCGAACTATTACCTTAATCGAACGGGCTCATACAATTAATAAATCCTAATCGATAAATTCTGAGAAACTTTTAACATTTACCATATGAAATTATACTGATCTATTGGCTATTTACTAAAATAGTAGTTGGAGACTCTTTTGAGTTTTGAGCATCTTTTTAGTTAGAGTTATTTAGGAAAATTAGGATGGTTTTTGTATCTTTCAAGATTATGTAAATATCCTCTATGATTTTACATATCTTAATTGATATGTTATCTTATTTAGTCTTTCATAAAACCTACAAAAAGGCTAATAATCCTCATTATGAATAATATCAAAATATAGAAAATTCCTTATTTCTCTCTTTTGCATTGAGGCACGGTGGCCTGAGTGGCAAATCTATTTCGAATGTGATAAGTGTGTTCTTGTTGGCATTATATTTGATTTGCTGAATTTCATCACGAATTATGGGTGTTCATACGATAGACCATTTGCATCTCTATTTACAGTGGCTAAAGCGCTTTAGCATAATATGGCGAAGGAGCTGCAGACTAAGGGCCCGTTTGGTTCGGCTTTTGAGGAATCCACTTGTCAAAATGCAAATACCTTTGGCTAAATGAGGTTTCCGAAATGCAAATATCGTTTGGTAAAATTTGCATTAAGATGCAACTTTGGCCAAAATACCGTTTGGTAAAATTTGCATTTGTAAATGACTTTTATTAAATTAAAAAAACAAAAAAAATTCTATTTTCTTTTTTGAACTCCGGCCACTAGACCACTAGATGGCCGGATCTGGCCGTCTGGGTCGCGCGACCCCGGGCGACGGTCGCCCGAGGTCGCGCGACCCCGGGCGACGGTCGCCAGGGGTCGGGCGACCCCGCACTAGGGCCGCCCGAGGTCGCACGACCCGGGCGACCGGACCGCCGGATCGGCGGTTGGATGGCCGATCTGGCCGCTGGGTCACGCACGGCCGCTTGAGGTCGCGCGACCCAGGCGATAGCCGCCCGAGTCACGCGAACCTAGGCGACGGCGGTCGTGCGACGGCCGCCTGAGGTCGCGCGACCCAGGCGACGATCGCCTGGGTTCACGTCACCTAGGTTCGCGCGACCCGGCCCGCCGTCACCGGGGTTCGCTCGACCCGGCGGCCGTCGCCAGGGTCGCCCGACCCCGGCGGCCGTCGCCCGAGGTCGCGCGACCTCGGGCGACCGCCTGGTCGCGCGATTCAGGCCATCGGTGGCCTAAATCGCGCAACCCCGTCGCCGGCGCGCGCGACCCCTCGGCCGGCGGTTGTCAGCCTCCAATCGGCGGTGGCTTGGAGAAGATGAACAGTACCGACTTGCATTCCTAGGATGCAACTTGCCAATGCACCTCAAGAGCTCCATTGGGCTAAAGGCCTTTAGACTCCTTTGGAGATGCAATTGCATCTTGCCAAAGTCGCGCAAAAATACGAACCAAACGCGTTTGCATTTGGTCAAGGGACTTTAGAGTCCAAATGAGCATTCCAAATGCTGAACCAAACAGGGCCTGAAACGGCTGCTTGCGTCGACGCTGATAAGATGGCAAAAAGCGCTGTTGAGGAATTCAGCTAGTCAGCTTGTTTTCAGGAACTCTCGTATGAGATTTTTCTGACAAAGCCACAGACCAGATGGTTGCAATGACGGTGAAGATGTGCTTTTTGTTATCTTCTTTTTCTGTTTTTCTTTTCTTTTTAAAATACATTTTCTGTATTACCCTTTATTCTTTTCTTTTTCAAGTTGGGTGTTATGGATGGCTGATAGTTTGGAAATTATAATACTTCCTTATAAAGTGCTGGAGTTGAGCCAGCGCAGGATTTCATAGATACGTAAAACGAAAAAAATTACTAGATTGAAGAGAGTTATCCTTTTGAGTGAAGCAAACTTGGGGGTCCTCGGGTGGTTCATCAAATTTAATGGTTAACTCTATTTTATGAAAAGTAGTTTTGGAAGGATAAAAAATGCGACGAAATCGTGCTTGTTTTTACATATATAATTTATATTTTATAAATTCTTGGGTCAGATCAATATAGCATTATTGCCTCCATCATTGCTCTCCCCGGTCGATTGTAGTAGGGGTGCAATCCCAACAATTTACGAAGAGAACCCATCCGAAAAGACGATTTCCATCGGAGCTAATTCTAATGCAAATTCTATCCCCCTCGGTTTCCTGCTCTCCTTAGGCAGCAATAGAAAAGGGGAATTATTACGAGACTCATTTCAGAAAATCCTTAACAAGTTCCAAGAACGTGAGTATCATCTCAAGATTGTGTTTCCACAAAACGGCACCAAAACTTTGATGCATGACTTAAGAATCACCGAATCAACCAAAACTCTGCTGCATGAATCAATCTGCATCACGGAATTCAGGTTAAGGCCGGATCGGCCCACCGGTACTCGAATTAGTTCCCGCAAGAGGGAATTGAGGATCTTAATTGCACAAGAGGAGCAAGATTAGATAGTGATGGAGGTTTCATCTTATATAGGCGCTCCCCTTAGTGAGTTGTCAAGTTGTGGTTGATAGATTGCAGCTTTGGGTGACGAATGGCAACGTAGACGCTCAAACGTCCATTAGTAAAGACACTTGGTACTCCAAAAATATATAGTGTTCTCCGGTTGTAAAACTGATTTAAGGATTAATGCATGCTAGACTTTTAGTAAGTGGAGGCAAAACCGTGCCTATTGACCAGATGAGATTTAAGTATGTCTAATCTAAAGGCACTTGGTATTTCGAGAATATATTACCGAGGTACCACTATGTCTGTTTTCCATTTTTTAAAATTTTTTTCTTTTCTTTTTCTTTTTTTTTTCCCTTCCCTTCTTCCTATAGCTAGTGGCCAAGTCTCAACAACCAGGTAAAGGCAAGGGCCAACGAGGTCGACTAGCGAGGCTGACTAGCAAGGCCGACCTCACCTAGCCAAATATGGCGAGGTTAACCTCGCCTAGCAACAACGAGGTTAACCCCGCCTAGCAACAACGAGGTGGAGCCATGCCAAGAGCGGGTGAGGCTCACCTTCACCAGTGGCTTGTAAAGGTGAGCTTCAGAGGGAAAGGTTGATCTTGTGAGTCCTTGCCTTTGATCAATTGCCAAGACCCGACGACTGACTAGAGGAACAAGGGCAGACAAAGAACAAAAAAAAATCGAAAAAATATTTAAATATTATTAAAATTGTCCACATTAGCACCAACCATGTCACTTAGGATGACCGGTATATATATAATGTTAACTAAAAGTTAGAATTTATTACATGAATAATAATACGAAGAAAGAGATAACTCAATACGACTGTCTATACATTTAAGGTAAAGATGAGATTATGTCTTCGTTTACATCTTTGCAATTGACATCTTTCCCATTGAATGCATTTTATTGGAATATACCTTAAGCAAACTGACACGGATTTTGATATGCTTTTTTTCTAAAGAAAAAGTTTGAGCATGAAACGAAATATGAGATTAAACTCTCTATAGCATGTATTTGTAATTTTTATTTTTGTGGGAAAATCTTAAATATAGATCTAAAGTGTAAATATTTTCTTTTAAAAAAAGATCTGGATTGAACCTTATTTTAAATAAAGTCATGAAGTAATCAATTTAATCTCAATAATGATTTGAACTCAGTCTTGTTAAATGTTGGCATGGCAATTATATTTTAAAAAAAAAATTGACTTTACTCTAGATCGTCATCTAGAAGAACTGTTGCTAAACAAATTTCGTCCAAAATTTTCCCGCCCTCAGGTCTGTCCCGCCCATAACGATTCTCTTCTCACCCCTTTCAAGTTCTTCCTCGGAAGCTCCATCCTCCTCAGCTGGATGAAGGAGCGTTCGATTACATCTAAGGAGCTTAAAGAGGCTACGATTCTTCGACTCTACTTCTGATTCTTCGGGTGCGCTCGATTCACTCGATTGGAAATGGATGGTCGACGGTGTAGGTGTGGAAGTAGGGCAATTTGTTGGCGAGGTAGTTTTCACACATGTCCAAAAACCGGCGCAAGTTTTCTGATTTGTTAGAATTTCGTGCGCCTTCTTTCTTTGTTGATTGTGGATCCCTTGTGGGAATGATGGCTTCTCTCAAAGAACTCACGCTTAATGATACTGGAACAGAGGACCTACCTGATTCGGTGCGGTCATTGAGGAAACTTAAATTGTTGAGTACTCTGAAGTGCGTCTCCCTGACTGAACTTCCTAAATTTGTCGGTGACTTAGAATTTCGAGGGGCGTCTCACTACCATGGTCCATTATGATATCGCAGAGCTTCCAGAATCGATAGGAAAATTGGAAAACATCGTTGTCGTGAGGGTTAACAAATTTAAGGAGCTCGAGTCTCTTCTGCCTCTTCCATCGAGTTTGGTAGAGGTTAATATTGCAGACTGCATGGCAACAGAGACGGTCTTTGATCTGTCTGAATTGGAGAACTTGGAGGAGATGAACATGGTGAATTGCGAGAAAGCGGGGATGTTCCAGGACTTCAGTGCTCGAAATCCTTGAGAAGGCTATACCTGACTGGATGCCACGTGTGTTCTTCAGTAATTAAGAAGATAATTTCTAAGGTTCTCTATCTCTCTCTTAAAAAGAGAAAAAAAGAATGCATCTACAAGTCCGAAAACTCTGGAAAAGGAAAAATTTATGCACAAAACCTCATTCCACAAAAAAGTGGTGAATCATGCCATGCGGGTATAGCAGTCACTTATAATGCACGTTTATATAGTAGTCATGACTCATGACAATTTGATATTTTGCAGGTTTCTTTGAGGAATTATGCGTTCTCATTCTCAGTAAGCGAGGGAGTGAAATTTCAGATTCGCTAAATGAAGAGGAACTGAGTTATGCGGTCCATGAAAACCCTGTTCGCATAGGTGAAGTCATCTTCATCGCCAGTGACTTTCCCAAAATATTTGAGAGATTATATTTCCACAGTTGTGGATAATCCAGGCAAAGGTACCTAAAATGAACATGCCTATCTCCAGCACTGCTTTGCCCTTGAAGGGAGTTCCGAAATTGGATGAAGATCAGGTTCAATTATGCCGGTTCTAGGATTTTCACCCGTTGATTTCCAAGCTGAAAGAAGGGCACAAAATTCAGGTGGCAAAGCAGAACCCACTCTTCATTCCCCGAATTCAGCTGAAGAAATGCGGGGCACTTCTCATTTTTGAGAAAGACTATGCCTTTAATGGAGATGAGCAGCAACGAGATGATGGCTGCCAGTCTTTATCCAAAAGCTTGCCTGGTTTTTAACTCTGCGTAGTTGTCGCTTCAGTTCAGTTCATAGTAAGCCTCTGGAAAATAGAAGCAGAAAGGATTGAAGAGAAGGGAACAGGCTCGTGCCTATCAATTGAAATTTCATTCTTGAAATGGAATCCGAATATACCAGAAGCTCCCTTGTAAACTTGTAATGAAGATGAACTAGAGGATCCTTACATCTTGTTCAGTTGTTTTGAACTCTTTTCTTTTACCTAGAGTGCTCCATTATATACATATCCACCTTTCTTCTATTGCCAAGTACGAGCAGGTCTTTCTCAAATAGCTTTTATACTAATGGGTGTGTAGAACTCGCTCTTTCTCATTGGTACTATCGATTATTCCCCTTAATAGAAGCTCAGAAAGAACTCCGGAGAGGAGAAATCAAAACTCAGGCATAATTGGTTAACTGAACACGTGATGAAGAGAAGAAGAGCCAAACGATGATCGAAAATTCTAACAACAGTATAACTAATGGCTTTCCAACAATTCTAACAGCAAGCATTAGTATATGAAACATCCATTGATCACAGCAAGCGTTTGGCCAAGTAACTCTTAATAACCATCATCACCAACTCATCATTAAAACAGCAAGTATTTGGCCAAGCAACCATCATCAACTTATCGTTAAACACTAGAATATTTTTATTAGAAAAAAAAATGAGTTTACAAAAAAGTAAACCGCCCACTGATCACATCCATTACTCACTACTGCAGTTTTCGAATGAGTAGTTACCGGAACTAGGATTACCAACCATGATTTCTACTACTGTAGTTGTATGCCAAACACCCAAAGCAGCTCGAACAGTGCGAAGCCCTTTAAAGGGCTCCACTTCCTTGGGTATTGATACACTTTTTCGATCTCCATGGCCCAGAACACCAAAGGTGCCACCACCGAAAGCAAGTAACTAACCAGCAGAAGTGACAACTACAGTGTGCCAAAGTCAACAGGAGAGGGATGTGGCATATACCTTCCCAAGGGTCCATTCACTCTTTTTGGTACCCAGTGGCTCACTTCATTCCCATGCCCGAGAAGACCAAAACTATAAGCTCCATCACCCCCAAGTGTATAAATCACCAGAAAGACTTACCGCGCATGTATGATACTCGCTGCATATGCGTTGCTGAGAGCATCTATTAGCTTTGGACGCAAAACATAAGAATCCAGCCATGCCCAAGTCTCTCACCCCATCTCCCCTGGGAAAAGATCTCTCCTTGCTTGGTCATTAAAGCAGCACGTCATCCACCACAAGCAATATTCTGGCCATCAAGTACAACTGCAGACTCTTAAGGCCTTAGAAAGCGAGGAACCGATGCCTACTCCAACATTAGTTCGCAGTCCATGAAGTCAACCACCAAGAGCACCATCAACCTTGCCTTCTCCCCAAATAGAAACGTCCACATAGCATCACTTTCATCATGATTCATGACCAGAACATGTTGGAAGTTTGTTTGTAAAAACAAAACATGCACAAACAGATCCAAGTGCATGTTTTCTTGTCCCTCATAGGAGAAATTGGAGGAAGTAAGCCAATTAATAAGTGTGGGGTTTCTTTTGTGTATCTAAATGAATGATTGGGTGTGGGCTAGACCCCACCATACTCGCGTGCGATTTAATTAGAACTAATCTCTTTGTTATTTTTTTATGGTTATGTTATTAATTTTAATCAATTCAAATGTTGCTTTTTGTTTTTGAGAATTTTCGGAAATTATTTAAAAAAATTCGGAATTTAATTTTTTAAAAAAAATTATCATTATTCCGAATTCTGTTTTTTCTGAATTGACGCATTTGTTCAATTGGGCAATTTTCGAAAGGACACATTTGTTCATTTTTTGCAATTTTTCACAAAGAGTTGCCTGTGTTTTAGGAGTGTTTTATATATAAACATGTCAGTTTTCGGAAGAATGAGAGTGATCATTTTTATCTTTTCAAGCATTCTTTTTGGAAACTACAGCCATCATTTCAATTGTTTCCTGAGAGGACGCGGAGAAATCTTTGGAATTGTTATCTAGTATTCTCATTTTTTAGATTTTGTTGTATCCTGAAGGATATTGATGACTAGTAGCGACATTGTGGGGGCAAATAAATCCTTAAAAAAAAAAAGTAATATCACGCCTCAAAGTCCGACTTGATCACTCTAAAGATCCGACTTCATTTGTTACCCAATTCGAAGCCATATTTTCTCAACAGAACAAACTCCAGAAACTCAACTCATTCACGATCCCGCACCATCGCCCTCCCTCCGCACCTACGCTGTTGAACCCGAACAAATCAGAAAAACCAGAGGTAGAATCGAAGAATCCTAGCCTCTTTAAACTCCTTGGATGTAATCGACGCTCCTTCTCCTCCAGCTGGGGAAGGATCTCGGGGGAAGAACTTGAAAGGTGTAAGGAGCGATTTGTTGTGGGCGGACAGAACTGAGGTAACGGGAAAATTTGGGATTCAAGTCAACGATCCTCTAGTTCATACAGTTGTTCAGCATAAATATAGAGGTAAAATCAGAAAATTTTGGACGAAATTATCCGCCGATTGGAAATTTGGCCGGACAACGGTTCACTCATCTAAAATTATGTCGGCTACACCGGGCTTTAATCTAAAACAAACTTCATTCTAGGCATTTTTAAAAAATTGCCCCCACTTTAGGTCCGTAATTAAAAATTTTCTTAATTTTTTTGGCAGGTAGGGGGTTGCCACTCCTTCTCCCCTTCCCTCCATGGCCGATATCCGGTATATAAGTCAAGTTGATGAATTTTCATTAAAGTGCCTTGAAATTCTAAAAACCCGTTAATTGAAGTCACTATAGTGGATGATATAAGAGAAAATTGTAATCTTTCGATATTATTACTTGTCGACAATTTCATATCAACTTTAAATTGGATTATGAGTTCTTTCATATATTAACTTCATCTTTCACCAGACATTGTTTCAGCTCTTTGCTATATTATCTAGAAATCATTTTTTTCCATTTTGACAAAAAATTGTTTCTAGCATAGATAGATGGTGTCCACTTTGTTGTTGTGTGTTAGTCTTTTGTTTCTTGTTTTTGTTTTTCTGGTTGGTCTCTCTTGGGAACTGCGGCAAAACGTATACATATATGTTTTCTTTGATGATAATTTCATAAGTTTAATCGAAATCAGTTGATTTTTATATCGAGAAATCATATGGTGTTGAAATCGGTTGTTTTTTATATCGAGAAATCATATGGCGCACATAGGAGCGAGATCACGGGTTATCATTAGTTTTTTCATTAGCATTATCCAAAATCACATAACAAGGTAGGACAATTCACAATAGCGGTCACCTTCCTCCTCTATTTTTGTACTTGCTTTCGGACCAATTCTTTGTCCTTTTAAAGGTGCAAGAGAGTAAAACTATATGAAGTACGATAACACAACATTAATATAAGAGCCACAAGAAGACAATCTCAAAGTAATTAGGGTGGAGATAAACTAGCTCAAGTCCCTCCCAACATAGTATTAGATTGTGGGCAAATATACAAAGCTTTTCCAATCAAATAGTGCATGATTCTCTAAACAACATTGCTATCACTAAAAGGAAAATTAGATGAAACTACCGAAGCATTCGATAAGTTGAGAGTGTTTCCAGTTCCATCTTGGATTTGTCCTCGTTAACTAACACATCCAGTGGGTAAATAAGCAGTTTTGGAAGCATATATAGTTGGGATAAGTGCATTGAAAGTCCTAAAATTTGTCATGAAAATGCAATTAAATCCTAAAATTTTTAAAATGTGCAATTAAGTCCTAAAACTTGTCACAAAGTACAATTAAGTCCTAAAACTTTCAAAAAGTGCAATCATGTCCTAAAACTTATCAAAGTGGTTCAATATAAGTCATTCCATTGATTGCATTGAAAGTTTTAGAACTCGGTTGCACTTTTGAGACAAGTTTTAGGACTTTATTAAATCTTTTGAAAGTTTTAGGACTCAATTGAACTTTCATGACAAAAGTTTCAGGACTTAACTGCACTTTTTGAAAGTTTTAGGAATCAATTGCATTTTCATCATAAGTTTTAAGACTTCTAATACATTTATCCCTATATAGTTTACCAAGATCTCCTTCCAGCATTTCTAGGACTTTTTTCATTAGTGGGCGATGGTCAGGGTTTAGTTGTGTGTACGAAAGTACAACTATTATCATTTTTTTATCACCTTCATTTCCTCTTCTACAACTTCTTCCATTTCAACACTTGTACCTTCACTGACTTGGTCATACACCCATAATGGAAAATAAATTTGGCTCGAATGTCTTGCATTTACATTTATATTCTTCCTTCTACTTGCCATTTCCATGAGCAACATCCCAAAGCTATAGACATCCACTTTATAAGATACGCCACCTATGTTTTTGTAGAACAACTTAGGCGCCGTGTGTCCTAAGGTTCCTCTTGCAATAATTAATGAAACTATGCTATGATCAGTGGGATAAAGTTTCGCAAGTCCAAAGTGAAAAATTTCTAGAGTGAAATTCTTGTCTAAAAGAATGTTATGAGACTTGATATCAAAGTGTGGTAGTTGCATGTCACACCCCCAACGTAAGTATTCAATCCCCCTCACCACCCCAAGAGCGATCTCATATATTTTTATGTAATCAAGAAACTTATCACCTTCCTGAGCAAAAAAAGTGCTTATCCAAAGATCCATGTGTTATAAGATCATACACAAGAGCTTGTTTCGAGCCTTCAAAGTAAAAACCGATGAGTTGCACTACATTATCACGGTGATTCCTTCCAATAGTAGCCACTTCACCGATAAAATCTTAGCTATTGGCCTTGGACTACTTTAAAATCTTGATGGCCACTTAATTGTTGCTTCTAAGTACTTCTTTGTACACAAAACCATACCCCCTACACCTAGTTTGTGTTTAAAGTTTTTGGTGATCTTCTTAATATTAGAGTAAGAGTAGCTTATATGCAAAAAGTTGTTGTGAGCTTGCAAAAATTCTTCAATATTCTTATCCATTACTAGTTGCCTTCTTCTATACTTGCAGATTAGAAATATCGTGACAAATGGCATCCCGATTACAAATTTCGCTATCCAAAAAAGCATTGAAGAAATTGTTATTGGCTTAGAATAATTTATTTTCATAAGGAAATGAATTTATAAGTCAAAATCAGTTGCTTATTATATCAAGAAGTCATATGCAGGTAGTAGCACGTTAAGGAGCAAGATCACGAGTTATTGTTGGGAATATCCAAAATCACACAAGTGAGGAATTAAAATTCACAATGTCCATCACCTTCCTCCTCTATTTTGATTCTTGCTATCTAACCAATTCTTTTTATTATTAAGGAGGATGCAAGAGAGTAAAACTATACGAAATACAGTAACGCAACATTAAGCTAAGGGCCACAAGAAGACCATATCAAAAGTAATTAGTGTCGAGCTAAACTAGCTCAAGTCGTTCCAAACATAATACTATAATGTTGACAAATACACAAAACTTTTACAATCAAACTATGCATGGTTTCTCTAAACATCATTACTATCTCTAAAAAGGAAACCAGCTGAAATTACCAGAGAGCTCGATGACATTGAGAATGTTTCTAGTTCCACCTCGGTTTCGTCATTATTAATCGGCACATCGGGTGGGTAAATAAGCAGTTTTGGAGGCATTTGAAGTTCACTAATATCTCCTTCGAGCATTTCTAGGACTTTACTCATTGGTGGCCAATGGTCAGGATTTAATTGTATGCACCAAAGTGCTACTATTATCATCTTTTTTATGACCTTCCTTTCCTCTTCTACAAATTCTTCCATTTCAACATTGGTACCTTTAGTGACTTGGTCGTACACCCATAAGGGAAAATAAATTTGGCTTGAGTGTTCTGCATTTGCCTTTATATTCTTCCTTCTGCTTGCCATTTCCATGAGCAACATCCCAAAGCCGTAAACATCCACTTTATAAGACACCCCACCAATGTTTTTGTAGAACAACTCAAGCGCCATATATCCTAGTGTTCCTCTTGCAACAGTCAATGAAACTATGCTAAGATCCGAAGGATAGAGTCTTGCAAGTCCAAAATCAGAAATTTTCGGAGTGAAATTCTTGTCTAAAAAGAATATTATGGGGCTTGATATCAAAGTGTAGTATTTGCATGTCACACCCCGATGTAAATATTCAATCCCCTCGCCACCCCAAGAGCGATCTCATACAATTTCATGTAATCAAGAAACTTATTACCTTCCTCGGGAAAAATGTGCTTATCCAAAGATCCATTTATCATGAGATCATACACAAGAGCTTGTTTTGAGCCTTCAAAGCAAAAACCCATGAGTTGCACTACATTAACATGGTGAATTCTTCCAATTGTAGCCACTTCACTAATAAAATCTTCGCCATGGGACTTAGACTTCTTCAAAATCTTGATGGCCACTTCGTTGCCGCTTCTGAGCATTCCTTGGTACACAGAACCATACCCCCTTCACCTAGTTTGTATTTGAAGTTTCCAGAGATCTTCTTAATATTCAAGTAAGAGTACCTTATGGGTATATAGTTATTATGAGCTTGCAAAAATTCTTTAACGTTCTTGTCCATTGCTAAATGTCTCCTTTTGTACGTGTAGATTAGAAATATAGCGACAAATGGCATCCCGATTATGAATTTCGCTGCACAGAAAAACACTAAAGAAAATTTTGATAGATTAACATAATTTTTTTTTTTTTTCAATTATTGTAAGAATAAATCATTGCGGCTTACCTAGTAGTACTATAAAATCGGCAGTTGTCCATATTGCAATATCATCGTGGACATCTGTGGAAGGAATGAATGGTGTGAAAAGGAATTGAAGGAAAAGAAGTTTGGAACATAAAACTCATGAGGAAACATAATAGTAGTGACCTACTTTGTCCAGGAGAATATAAGAAGTGGGATGTGTGCATTTGCAAATCGATGAAACTAATAAGTTTCGTTTCACATAAATGATAAACGATAGAAGAAACTCTTTTCGCTTTGTTAGTGGTCAACAAATATAAAGAAACAATGATTTAATTAATAATTTTGTTCCTCCTATGGATGCATGAATACAATTTATTAAGGAATGTTAACGAGTGTCTCTCGTATTATTAGTTAAGTGACTAATTAAGAAAAAAACGTAAACTCTAGGACAGCAGAAACTAGTCATTGAATTGCTGGCACAATAATCTTTTTTTTTTTTTAATTGGAGTTCCGAACACATTTTGTGAAAGGAATTATAATCTAGACGCATGTACATGTGCAGCCGATGTGGGTCTGTTTGGGGGTGGCTTTCTACTATCACTTCTTATTTTTCCTTGTTTCTTTCCACAAATCCTGCAACTCCTTTAATTTGATATTGATAAGTAATACCAACTTCCCAAAACCTTTCAAATACACAACGTTGATGTACACTATCTTGTATGTTTTGTCATAATTTCTTGGATAATAAATATTCCTTTCATTTTCCGTTTTGAAGAGAAAGTAGCAAGCGAAAATGTGCAGAATCATGCAAAATTATGGTAAAATTCTTTGGCAATTGGTGCTTACCGTGGAAGTAAAGCTTGGATCCGCAAACCTGACCTCCGTATAAGCTGTAAAGATGAAATCTATCGGAATGAAAGTAGTTACGGAGGTGAAAGTAGCCATAGAAATCAAAGTAGCAATAGGAAGTTTTCTTCGGTATACGACTAAAGGAGAGAGTGAATCCATCGGCCATGATGTTATGGATTAGCTCGTAGTTGTAGGAGCTCACATTAATCTGCTTGTAAGGCTCAAAGTCATGCGATACCCACGTCCAACCGCTAATGATGCAAAAATCCCTAACATCCAAAGCTTTTGGACTGACCAAAACATACAAGCTCCAATTCGATGACGTGTTGGATGAGTATGACCCCTTAATGCACGAACTGGTACCAATGTAAAATGGAGAACTAACCGGCTTTGAGCAATTTACCATGACCAATGCAGCACCATCGATGATGTAGTATGACCCGCCTTTAATCGTGCGGAACGAGATCTGACCGGAGTTTATGATATCCCACACAAATGAATGACGGGGGAGAGATGAGCTGTTATCCTTTTGTAGCCCATCATTGACCAATCTGATTTCACTAACGGAATAATTGATAGACTGCACATAGTATCGGCCATCAAGGATGTATAGAAAAGTGCGATTATCTTCACAGTCAGCTCGTAATTTGAAATGCCACATCCCTTTGGATCGCTCTTCAATCGAAACGGATAGTTTATATTGCGAATATCACCACAAAATGAAGTGCACCATCGATTGCTTGGCCTAGCATTGCTAGTCATCACTTGCAGTAGAAGAAGAATAAGTAGCAAGACTTGATAAATATTCATGGAGCTGAGAGCATTATTCTTGTCTCTGTTTTTCTTTGGGCAAAGAGGAATTGGTAAAGAATTGCTTGGTGTATGTGGAGAGGCACCCTATGAGAAGAATGAAAAGAGTTTGGATGAACCTTGTTTGATTGAAGACTTGGAGTCACCTTGTCCTATAGAAAAGCTCAAGTCAGTCACGGAATAATTGCAATTAGGTCAAGAAATCAAAGAGGTTGACCCAACCCAAAGTTTGGGCAGTCAGTCTTGGGCATGGCCCGGCGGCCAACCTATTGAGACCCCCTAACCACCCAAGACAAAGTCCCATTTGATCTTTCTTCCTCCACATAATTGTTGGGTCCACACCCCTTCAACAAACAAGACAACTAGAAAAAGGCAGCACAAGTATCATAAATTTCATACGATGTTCACTTGAGAATTATAACTTTTTTTGATCGCTTAAGTGTCATAAAACTTTTTAATCATTTACTTGAGTCTCATTACTTTTAAAAACGTTAACCACAAATGCTTCAGATTTTTAGCACTTTGGTGAACTATTTAAAAAAAATTTGGTCATTAATGATCTATTAAAAGTTATGGGACTCAAATAAATATTTTTAAAAATTATAATACTTAAGTGATTGAAAAAAAAAATGACCACCCTTAAATGAACGCCATACCAAAAGTTCTAACACTTGTGTTGTTTCTCCTCCCCCACCCCCAGGTAATTTCTTCTTTGTTTGTTATCTCCCCTTATTCTTCCCCGACTCCCTTCGTCACCACGCGAGTCACGATCATGGGAAAATTGATGCGTTGTTTTGAGGAACAAGATCAAAACAAAACTAGCTTGCCTCATTACAACTTGTCCCCATGCGACGGTATAGTACATCAATTTTGACACAATAACTTGAAACCATGTTATATAAGTCCGCTCATCTATTCTTTTGAGGACAACGATAAGTCCATTGCTTGTTAGATAAGTCCAACGATCTGTTCTTGTCTACAAATTATGTTTTTTCAACACTTACATAGATTAGAATGACAATGTGATAATATGCAGAAACATAACCATCACAGACTGAAATGCAATGAGAATTCATATACAATTAGATTGGAAAATAGGCTATAATAAGGACTCACTGAATGGGCATCAAAGGATTCCCGCCCCATCTGTTATTGGGAAATATCAAGAAAGTTATATGATTAATTTGACACTTTTACGCATGTGCAGGGCATACTACCTCAATGCTTTGTTTGGGAGAGGCAGAAGAGAGGAAAAAGGAGGTGTTGGAGAAAACTTCCCGACTTATTTTGAAGTTGACAAAACGTTTCCATCAGTCTAGTCTAAAGACTTGCAGACTCTATTGACAAAGTCTGAAGACCTCTAGACTCAAGATTCAAAGTCTGCCCTCATTGACAGTTCCTAGACCGACGAAGAAAAAGTTTTATTCGATTGAATTAAGACAAGCATATCTTCAAGGATTTGTTTCGTATGGTTAAGAAGATCTCATGGCTGGAGATAGCATCTCAAGATATGTTATTCGTATTAAGATTAATTCGAGTAACTTAGATTCAATTGATCGTTGAAGTATACTTGGAAGGTTCTACTTATGGAAACCTAGATCCTGATTGTATGGCCGAGCAGGATTGGTGGGCTATTGTCATTTTCCTTGAATAGCTCGAGATCTCCTTAATTGATTCTATCCAACGGGTTGATTGGAAGAACTCCTTTGGAAGATGCCAACGATAATGAAGGCATGAAGAAGTATATAAGGAAGACGCTCAAGTTGTTCGAGAGTGCTTGATAGAAAAATTCCAAAGTCTGAATCTCCTTATTCTTTGCGATCTTATTCATTGAGCTTTATTTGTATTCAAAAGAGAGACTGAATATTGGTGAGACCTTGAGGAAGTGTAGTAGAGTCTCTACACTGTGGAATCAAGGACGTGAGATTGTAAATTCTCTCTTGATTCTAGTGGAATCCAGCCTGTGGGCTATCAGCGCGGGAGAGTGGACGTAGGCTTGGTTTAAGCCGAACTACCTTAAACCTTGAGTCTTGATTCTCTATCCTTAAACTCTTTACTTTACATTGCAACTTTATACTACTGTTTATTGTCTTCGCTCTTTCAATCTATTAATCGTTGAAGATTAATTTATCTTGTTAAGTTTCGCATAAATCTCTTTAATCACCTATTCACCCCCTCTAGGTGCTCGTACTAGTCCTATCAATTGGTATCAGAGCTCGTGTACTCATTTAATTGAAGTGTTTTTACTTCTGAGTTAAAGATCTATGGCTAGTATGTTGGCTTCAGGGTTGGTTGAAGGTCAAAGCAACACCAAACCTCCGTACTTTAATGGAAATGATTACAGCATATGAAAAAACAAGATGAAAGCATTCTTAAGATCGAAAGATCCTCTGGAATGGGATAGGTAGAAAAAGGAATCATTCCTACAGCTGCATCAGGATCAGAGAGAGGAAAAGAAGTTGCAGTTCCCACCGAGATGACTCAAGAAGAAATAACCAAGAGACAAGCTCTTGACGCTAAAGCAATTTATTCTTTATACTGTGCATTATCTCATACTGAGTATAACAGAATATCTTCTTGTGAAACAGCAAAAAAATTCTGGGACAGGCTGCACATTACCTATGAAGGAACCGATCGTGTAAAAGAGACAAGGATCAATATCCTTCTAGGACAATATGAAGTCTTCAAAATGAAACCAGGAGAATCAATCATTGATATGTTTAGCCGTTTTATTGAAATTGTGAATGGTCTAGAATATCAGGGACATCCAATCTCAGGACCAATGAAGGTCAACAAACTGTTGTGTGGACTCTCCAAAGACTGGAATTATATAAAGATTTCGATAAGAGAAACACAAAGGATTGCGCCACTTTCTGTAGACGAATTGGTTGGGACACTTCAGTCTTACGAAGTAGAGCACATCAATAATGAAGAAGATCCCAAAGGTAAGAAATCTATTGCCTTAAAGTCTAACGATGATTCTAATATTACGACTCGAATAAGACTTAGACGATGAAGAGCTAGCACTTATGATAAAGAGGTTCAGAAAACTGAACAAAAAGGGAAGAAGATTCAATTGGAAGAAACAAAGTACTCAAAAGTTTCAAAACAAATCAACTGAGGATGATGAATCTAATAAAGACGTGATTTGCTTCGAATGCAAGAAAAAGGGACACATCAGACCCTACTTGTCCTTTATTGAAGAAAAGGAAAGGAAAAACTGAGAAATATAGAAAAGCTCTCAAAGCATAAACATCAAATGATACTGAATGTGAAGAAAGTGATGATGATTATGCCAACATTTGCTTCATGGCAAAATCGGAATCAGATTCAGACTCAGATACAGACTCAGACTCAGACAGTGAAATCGAGCTAAGTAATTTAAAATTCCTACTAAAGTTTCAAAATATATTGATGAACTTTGTCTTAGTCTCAAAACTTCTCTTAAGAGGATCTCCAAATTAAAAAGGGAGAATTCTACATTGAAGCAACAAGAAAAATCTTGGAAAGAAAAGTTTGAAAATTTAGACAAAAATTTTGATATTTTGAAAGAAAATGCAGATTCTCTTTCAAAAGAAAACACTTGTTTAAAAAATGACATTTCAAACATTTCAAAAAGATTTTCAATTGGATCTAAGAAGTTGGATAAGATTCTTTCGATACAAAGACCCTACTTTAACAAATTAGGTCTTGGAATGACTTCTGAAATCATTCCTCTAATTGATTTTCCAAAAGTAAAGGAAAGAATTAAACAGAGACCTACAAAAGCCTTTTATAGAAATCATTTTCAAAAAATCTTTGTAAAACCTGTTGGCCGAAATGCTCTCAAATGTTCAAAGTGTCAAAGCTCAGAACACCTTGAGAAAGAATGCCCTATGATTTGGAGACCTGTTAAAAAGGATTGGGCAAATACTGTTTATTGCACTAACTCCATTGGACCCAAGAAAATATGGGTATCAAAGAAAGCTTGAATTTCTTTTTAATTGCAGGTCACTATCAAAAGGAAGATTAAATGGTACTCGAATAGTGGCTGCTCAAGACACATGACAGGAGATTCAAGTTGTTTCATAAAACTTGTTCAAATAGATGGAGGAAAAGTCTCATTTGGTGGAAATGGCAAAGGAAGAATTGTTGGACGTGAAACAGTAAAAATTGGAAGTTTAACAATCCACAATGTTTCATTGGTGGAAGGATGAAATTACAATCTACTCAGCATAAGCCAATTGTGCGACACTGGATTCAAAATCAATTTTCAGGAAGGAACGTGCTCAGGAACTAGTAAAGATTACTCTCAATCTTTTACTGGTCGTAGACAAGGAAACATTTCTTCCCGTTTTTGGGCTGAAGCAGTCTCTACAGCATGTTATGTTATTAACAGAGTATTCTTAAGGCCGATTCTTGATAAAACTCCCTATGAGTTATTCAAAGGAAAGAAGCCAATTGTTTCGTATTTTCAAGTGTTTGGTTGTAAATGTTTTATCTTGAAAAATGCAAATGATCGAGTTGGTAAGTTTGAAAAAAAATCAGACGAATGAATCTTTCTTGGATACTCAACTACTAGCAAAGCTTACAGAGTATACAACAAGAAGACTCAGACTGTGGAAGAATCGATGAATGTTAAATTTCAAGACTCTCTGCAAATCCAACCGATTCAGACTCAAACTGAAGAATCTGAACTTGCTCAAGACTCTACAAGGTCTACCTCTTCTGAAACAGTTCGGACTCCAGTAGAAAAACAACGAATGGATGATGAAGGATCAATTCAAGAAAAAGATCAACAACCTGTCAGATTGTCCAGCAACTGGAAGCATAAGTCTAGTCATCCTGAAGAACTCATTATTGATGATCTTAATGAGGGGATTCATACCAGATCCAAAAGGCAAGAAGAGTCTAGTGCCGTGGCACTTATTTCTGAAATAGAACCCAAAAATATAGAAGAAGCCTTAACTGACGAAAGCTGGATTGAAGCAATGCAAGAAGAACTCAGACAATTCAGCATTAACGATGTTTGGGAATTAACTCCTAAACCAAAAGGTAAGTCTATTATTGGAGTTCAATGGGTTTTCAGGAACAAAATGGATGAAAAGGAAAAGTGATAAGGAACAAAGCAAGACTCGTGGCCAAAGGATATACGCACGAAAAAGGGATAGATTATGATGAGACTTACGCTCTTGTAGCAAGGTTAGAAACAATTAGATTATTACTCGCTTTTGCTTGCTATAAGAATTTCAGGTTATTCCAAATGAACGTCAAAAGTGCATTCCTAAATAGATTTATTCAAGAAGAAGTCTATATGGAACAACCCCATGGATTTGAAGATCCAAAAAAACCAGACTTTGTGTTCAGACTGAAGAAGGCTCTATATGGATTAAAACAAGCACCTCATGCTTGGTACGAAAGGTTAAGTAAGTTCTTAATTCAAAAAGGTTTTGTGAAAGGAAAAGTAGATGCTACATTGTTTATCAAAAGGGAAGGAAAAAGCTTTTTACTTGTTCAAATTTATGTTGATGACATTATATTTGGATCATCTAACGAGAATCTGTGCAAGAAATTTTCTAAGTCTATGGAGGATGAATTCGAGATGAGCATGATGGGTGAATTATCTTTCTTTCTTGGTCTACAAGTGAAACAACTGAGAGAATGAATTTTCATTCATCAAGAGAAGTACGCAAAAGAACTTGTTAAAAAGTTTGGACTGGAGAATTGCAAAAAGACTGAAATACCAATGTCAAGTTCTTCGAAGCTAGACAAAGATGAAGGAGGAAAGAAAGTCGACCAAAAACTATACAAGAGTATCATCGGTTCACTTCTTTATCTTACTGCTTCTAGACCTGACATTTTGTTTAGTGTTTGCATTTATGCTAGATTTCAATCAGATCTCAAAGAATCACATCTAAGTGCTGTGAAACACATCATCAAATACGTTGCAACAACTGCTAAATTAGGTCTATAGTATCCCAAAGAATGAGACTTTACTCTCCTTGGATATTCAAACGCAGATCTAACAGGTTGCAGAGTTGATAGAAAGAGCACATCTGGTACTTGTCAATTGCTTGGTAACAGGGTAGTATCTTGGTTTTCAAGGAAACAAAGTACTGCGGCTCTTTCAACACGAAGCGAGTATGTGACTCTTGGAAGTTGCTGTTCTCAAATATTATGGATAAAGCAACAACTACGAGACTTTAGAATTGAAGACTCATGCACCGAGATCAAATGCGACAACACCGGCGCAATTGATCTCACAAAAGAATCCTATTCTTCATTCTAGAGCAAAGCACATAGAGATTTGACATCATTTTATTAGAGATCATGTTCAAAATGGAGAAGTCTTGATACAGTTCATTGATTCAAATAATCAACTGGCAGACATATTCACAAAGCCGCTAGAGAAAAGCTTATTTGAGTCTATCCGATCAAGACTTAATATCTTATCTCTTGAAGTCGACGAAGCTCGGACTCGGGCATAAAGTCCGACGAAGCTCAGACTCAGAGACAAAATCTGAAGATGATCAGACTCAGAAAAATCAGACCTAGAAGACCAAAAGTTACGACTGTAAGTTATTTCGGTTACAGTATTTCTATTCTTTAGATATAAATCTCGAAAAGGTAAGACTGTTTGTTAATCACTAATTAATACTGAAAAAAGGCAGTTATTTTTGAAAAAGATAGTTATCTATTTTCAAAAAGGCAGTTATTTTTGAAAAGTCATTTTTATTATTCCTTTTTGTGACGATTCGAATACCCTGTTTCGACTAGTTTATATACTGTTCTTCTTTTCCGTTTTTACCCACAAACCCTAAAGCACAGATCTTCACTTTCTTACTTTTTCTCTCTACTTTAATTCTTAAAGTTTTCATCTTTCTCGCGAATTGAGTTCGAAAATTCCCTCAAAGACTGTGACAATGTCTTCTCAAAGAAAGTCGTCAAGGATCGCAAGCAGGGGACCACAGTTTATGCGTGAGGGACCTACACACTTCGATCTGACTGAGGAAGAAGACTCTGCAAGGCAGCAGGAAAGTCAACAACAACATTCTCAACCGCGTCATTCTTCTCCTGTTAGGTCACATGAACATCATCATCAACAAGCAAAGGAAGAATTCATTGAGGATGTCGAACCTGTAAGGACTCTTAAGCCTGCATTTACTTACAAACTCTACTCCGCTTTGAAGGAAGGTGGTTCTGCAATGACTTTTATTGATGAATTTTTTAGAGAGAAGGGGTATCGGAATGAGACCCATTTTTTAAGGGTTATGGAACGCTCGGGAATTGTTCCTGTTGGTACGGCAGAAATGGCTTTTGCGAATTTTCCAAACGATCCACGTTTTGGAGGGGTTAACCAACCTGAGGGTAAAAATGATGATGAAAAGATGTTCACGCAATTTAAGCCTAGGTTGGGTGTTGCTGTGAAAATTCGAGGAAAAAGGGCAGATTTGTTCTGTTATGAGGAATACAAACAAGTTTACTCTAAGTTGCTGAAGCGAGGGGTAATGAACCCCAGAAGTGTGGATTTTGATTTTCTCGATTCATTAAACGTCAAGTTGCGAGAGAAGTTTGTGAAACTTCAACTTGAGCGTTTTTGTTCTAAGATCAATGTTGCTCACTCTGAACTTACAGCGTATTTCTATTCCAATCTAAATTTTTTGGATGCGAATAGATTTTCCTTCAGTGTTAGGGATCAAGATTATGTGGTAGACATGGACACTTTTGCTGATGTGATTGGAGTGGAGAGAAGAACTTTCCAATCCATAAGTGTGTCTATCAGTCATGTGACTATGGAGCTTGTTTGAGATAGAATTGCCGAAGATCAATGGCAAAGGATAAGGGAAAACTTCCTTACTCTGCTCTCATTACTCATTTATTCGGACATTTTAATATTCAGCCCCCAAAAATTCTGTGTGTTCGAACCATTGATCAAATGGTGATAGGGCTGAAGATGATCACAAAGATGCGTCTAAAGGAGCTGAATAAGAGTTTAGAGCGATTTAAGGAGAAGACTCCTATCAAATCTCGACAAGACCCTGTGGTAGCAAAAAGAAAAGGCAAGGAGCCCATGACCGCTCCATCCAAGAGGAGAAGAGCAATCATCTTGCAAGATGAAGATGATGAGGAAGACATTGCTATCTCCGCTATTGCCTTACAGAATGTACAAAGTCTTGCTCCAGATTCTGCAGATCAAGAGAACCAGGAGAGAGAAGAGAGAGAAAAGAAATGAAGAAAGAGAATCGATGAGGAAAGAAGAAGAAGAAGGAAGGAAAGAAGAAACCGAGCAAAGAGAAGAGAACAAACTGCAGGAGAAAGTCGTGGTGATTCTCCAGCAGAAAAAGAAGAACAAGAACATCATGACACTGAATAAGCAGCCGAGCAAGAAGAGTACTTCTCTCCACCTGAAGGCACTGACACAGGGGGAGCTGTTACTAGAGAAGGTATTCCTCTACTTGCTTTTACAAGTGATGATGTTAGTCGTTCTCCTGCCGATCCAGAGGATGTGTATGCCTCTCATTTTCCTGGAGAAGATCAAGAGGTTTCATCTCCAAGTCTGGATGCTCGAGCTGAAGTTCCTTCATCTGGCTATACTCCACAAATTGATCACGCTGCAGCAAGCACACAAACTAACACCTCGACGATATTCAAAGGTTGCTTGAAGTTCTTCTGGAGATCAAAGGCCAAATATATGCTTTGGGATGTGAATTGTAGACTTTGCAGAACACTCATCAAGCTACTTCCGTCTCCTTGAAAGATCAAGTTCAAGCTCTTGCTCTTCAAATTTAAACAACTGCAAAGGGTAAAGATCTAGAGCAACTGCAGGAGGATATGAAGAAGCTAGAGGAGACTGTCAAGTCAATGGGAGATTTTCAGCTCATTCGCATTCCCAAATCATCTTAATTTCATCTTCTTAATCTTCTCTACCTTTTGCTGTTGACAAAAAGGGGGAGAAGTTATTTTGCAGATTTGATGTTGTTTTTGTTTTTGTTTGGATTGACTTTATCTTTTTGTTTGGATGGACTGACTGGTTTTGATTGCTTTGATCTTTTAATGCTTACAGTATCTTAAGATATGTTAATGATTTTGGTGAAGATAATTGCTCTTACAGGACTAACTTGTTTTCTGTTAATGCATAATCGCCATTATCTTTACCTTAATCTATTTATCTTTTATGAGATATATTTGTTTGCTTAAGTATTGTAATGCAGGTTGAAAGTATCCAAATCTGCAATAAAGTTTTGTCACCATCAAAAAGGGGGAGATTGTTGGAGAAAACTTCCCGACTTATTTTGAAGTTGACAAACGTTTCCATTAGTCTAGTCTGAAGACTTGCAGACTCTATTGACAAAGTCTGAAGACCTCCAGACTCAAGATTCAAAGTCTGCCCTCATTGACAGTTCCTAGACCGACGAAGAAAAAGTTTTATTCGATTGAATTAAGACAAGCATATCTTTAAGGATTTGTTTCGTATGGTTAAGGAAGATCTCATGGCTGGAGATATCATCTCAAGATATGTTATTCGTATTACGATTAATTCGAGTAACTTAGATTCAATTGATCGGTGAAGTATACTTGGAAGGTTCTACTTATGGAAACCTAGATCCTGATTGTATGGGCGAGCAAGATTGGTGGGCTATCGTCATTTTCCTGGAATAGCTCGAGATCTCCCTAATTGATTCTATCCAACGGGTTGATTGGAAGAACTCCTTTGGAATGTACCAACGGTAATGAAGGCATGAAGGAGTATATAAGAAAGACGCTCAAGTTGTTCAAGAGTGCTTGATAGAAAAATTCCAAAGTCTGAATCTCCTTGTTCTTTGCGATCTTATTCATTGAGCTTTATTTGTATTCAAAAGAGAGACTGAATATTGGTAAGACCTTGAGGAAGTGTAGTAGAGTCTCTACACTGCGGAATCAAGGACGTGAGATTGTAAATTCTCTCTTGATTCTAGTGGAATCCAGCCTGTGGGCTGTCAGTGCGGGAGAGTGGACGTAGGCTTGGTCTAAGCCGAACCACTATAAACCTTGAGTCTTGATTCTCTATCCTTAAACTTTTTACTTTACATCGCAACTTTATACTACTGTTTATTGTCTTCGCTCTTTCAGTCTATTAATCGTTGAAGATTAATTTATCTTGTTAAGTTTCGCAAAAATCTCTTTAATCACCTATTCACCCCCCTCTAGGTGCTCGTACTAGTCCTATTAGGAGGTAGGTGAAGAAATGTTTTTTCTTTTTTCCTCCTATTCACTCTCATGAAATATTCAAAATTAATTTTTTATGTCACGACAATAATTTTCATTTTTAATTATTTCTATTTTTTATAGCACATTGATATGGCGTAGTACGATGAACCCATCTTAGCATACATTGAAATATTTTATTCTTATCTCTTCTCCAATGACATTTATTTATAGAATGTAGTAATGCAATGCGGGATTCCCAAACTTAAGATAATACTTAAACAAGAGGTCGTACACTAAGAATATCTATTAGGATACATGTGCGAGTTGTATTAGAGAAAATCTCATAGGAAAATTTGTATAGTATAAAGTAGTTAATATATTCTAGTTGGCTCATAATTCATTAGCTTAAATTCTTAAAGGAAGATGGATCGAATTGGATATGCTAACTTGCTCGAATTTGAGTTCCCTCTTATCTATCTCCCTAAGTGAAAGGTATTGAATTTTTACTACATACCCTCAATAATATCAATGTCTAGAGGATAATTGATCCTCGGTTTTGTTGACAATGAATATATCCTAAGAGGTGACAACTGACAATGTGCATGGGATAGATGTCCATTATTGAAGACATTTGCAGTCCGACGGTATGTAGTGATCTACAATGATAAAATTGATATGAGCAATACATGCTAGACTTTTCAGTTAGTGGAGGCATAACTGCGGTTATCAATTAAACGAGGTTTAAATAATGTCTAATTTAGATTTGATACCGTCAACACTAGGAATGTTCAGCTTCGCGATGGTTTGATCATCAAAATCTTTTGAATTTTCAATGGGTGTAAATTTTCAAGATGTGCTATATAAGTAGGTGAAGTTTGGGTCCACCCATTGAAAATTCAAATTTATAGGTGGACTCAAACCTCACCTACTAAATTTGAGTTTTAATGGGTGGATCCAAACTTCACCTACTTAGGTAAATTTGAATTTTCAATGGGTAGACCCAAACTTCACCTACTTATACAGCGCATCTTGAAAATTTGAAAATTTACACCCAATGAAAATTCAAAAGATTGAGGTTAAAAACTCAACTTTAGTAGGTGAGGTTTGAGTCCACCTGTAAATTTGAATTTTCCAAGGGCGGACCCAAATCCACCTACTTATACAACGCATCTTGAAAATTTACACCTATTGAAAATTCAAAAAAATTTGTTTCGTATGAGATCTTTCTCCTCTTTCACCGGGTCCTTCTGCTCTCTCCCCACGATTGTTGGTTCCACATCCCATCACCAAATAAATCAGTCTCGCTTCCACTCCCCCCATCACTTCCTTCTCATACACTATCCTTTTTTCTTATTTTCTTCTTCATTTTTTTTTCCTCCTCCCTTCTTCTTCTACATATGCTTTCTTCACTGCACGAGTCACGATCATAGCATAATTGATGTACAGTTTGGAGGAACGAGATCAAAAATAAAAAACCAGCTTGCCTCAAAACTTCTTATTCTCCATGTCATGACATAGTATATCAATTTTGACGCAATAACCATGAAACCATGTTATATGCCTCCAGTCATCTGTTCTTTTGAATGTAACAATAATTTTGTTGCTTGTTAGACAAGTCGAACAATCTGTTCTGGTCTGCAATGTAATGACTCGGGCCCCACTGTATAATATTGTCTGCTTTGGACACTGAGTCCTCACAAAGGGGCAGAGGGCCATCCCTCGGGCCTTCCCGGCCCACCGGCCCGTCCTCCCTCGCAGCTTTGTTTTCAGCGCAGCGGAAGCGTACGTGAAACGCGTTATACAGATTAAAGGGACCCAAGCCTTTATAAACTAGCCCAGGACTCCCCCCTAAGCGATGTGGGACGGAAGACATGCCCTTAGCCTCACCCGCGTACTGCCAAGGCAATCTCAGTCCATCCCTCCGTACTGTCCCAGGTCTGGGTCGTCACATTCTCCCCCCCTTAAGGCACAGCGTCCTCGATACCATTTGTAACGACCCAGGCCCCACTGTATAATATTGTCCGCTTTGGACACTGGCCCCACCGTATAATATTGTCCGCTTTGGACACCGAGTCCTCACGGCTTTAAACGCGTTATGCGGGGGCGAGAGGGCCATCCCTCGGGCCTTCCCTCTCCCAAGCCATAATATTGTCCGCTTTGGAGGCACGGCCCACCGGCCCGTCCTCCCTCACGGCTTTGTTTTCAGCGCAGCGGAAGCGTACGTGAAATGCGTTATACATATTAAAGGGACCCAAGCCTTTATAAACTAGCCCAGGACTCCCCCCTAAGTGATGTGGGACGGAAGACATGCCCTTAGCCTCACCCGCGTACTGCCAAGGCGATCTCAGTCCATCCCTCCGTACTGCCCCGGGTCTAGTCGTCACATGCAATAATTTCTTATGTTTTTTTCTGTAAGACTAAATCTAAATAAAAAATGATGATCCCAATTTATAAATTCGTACAAAATTTAGGGTTGATTTTTGGAAATATAAAGATCGACATACCTCCAACCATTGATGAAAATCTCCAAATGCAGAAAAGTCCTAAAACCTAAAATAGATGCATGAAGCGTGATCGATCCGCAAAAATGGAAACACTAGATCTGTATGTTCTGTTCCATTAGCCAATACTCCTCAAACATGATAGTGTATTTTTTCTATAATGATAAGATTTGGACTAAACGACCTGACTTTTTATTTCATTTCTTATACTACCAACGTCTTCTATCAAGACCATTATGGTAACATATTAACAGGTAACTATCTTGTAATAAACGTGGGTAATGAATTAGGTAATAAATCGAAATCAATTAGAAAATACAAAATTTGGATCACATTGAGAATAATAAAATATATTATAACATTCTCCTACTTAATCCCAATATTCCATCAAATGAAATATTAACCTAAACTCACTTAAAATTCATGTTGAAATAAAACACATGAATCAGTCCTCTTAAAGCGAGTATTATCTTCCGTGTATCACAATGCATTTCACCCTCATATGTGATAACATAACTTAATGAATAAACATTATGTTTACTACAGGTCAAACATAATTGTTTCTCTCATAATAACTGAATTTATACAATTGTATTGAGAAAAACATTACAAATGGATAGAAGTCTCACAAATTCTTCTATATAAAGAAAATTTTTGCCCATTCTGAATACATTATTCTTATAACTCAGTAGTGGCATGACTTTAGTTAAAGAATAAGTTATCATCAATTTAGTACTTACGTGCTCTATGACCACTTTATTCTCTTTAATACATTCGTTAATGGGTAAATACTTAATGTCAATATGTTTGCTTGGACTATTATTTTTTTGGTTCTTAGTCATGAAAACTATAGCTAAATTGTCACAAAATATTCTTAATGGCCTAGCAATGAAATCCACAACTCTACGTCCCGATATGAAATTTTTCAATCACACACCATGTGAGATAGCCTCAAAATAGGAAACGAACTCTACTTCCATAGTGGAAGTAACAATCAAGATCTATTTCGCACTTTTCTAGGATATAGCTCTGCCAGCAAATATAAAAATGTATTCCAATGTTGATTTACGAGAATCAACGCAACCAAATTAACAAATTAACCTTTTCCTCGAATCCGATTAAGAAACGCGGCTCAGTTGACATAAAGAGACGCTTGAGCTGCGTCGGGTCGACCTTTCCATCTAAATTGTCACGCATGAAGAGTATAAAGGGATCGATTTCATCATCTGCTGCCAACACAGAAGGGCATTTCGCAACCAAATGGCAGAGCTCAAGGCCACTGAGTCCAACAGATTTCAAAGAGGCAACACGAGCCCACAGCGAACTGATAGACTTCAGCCTCAAATCCAAGTCTCAGGTCACGAGAGATTCGGTCTCTCTCTCTCTCTCTCTCTCTCTCTCTCTCGTAAAGACGAGTTCTCGAAATAACACATGGAACGTCCCCGTAAAGGAAAGACTTTAACAAGGAGTTCAATCAAATATTCAAATTGCATTCAAGGACAGGAACTGTTTGATAATTTGTCTCTGAGAGTCACTCGCCTGATTCGAACTAGACATTAGATGATGAGTTGAGGCGGCGGCACTGTACGTGAAGTAATGGTGCTCTCAATCCGACTCTGGACGGTTGACTCGAATTCAGCAAAAGGGACGACCTGGGGGAATAGGATGTTGCGGAGCGAGGGACTGAAGCAGAAGATGGCGAGCGCTGCGAGTGGAGAAAGAAAGCGGGAGGTCGAGGGCTCACCCCATTCCTCCCCTAGGAAAAGATCTCTCCTTGCTTGGTCATTAAAGCAGGCATGTCATCCACCACAAGTAATATTCTGGCAACAAGTCCAACTGCAGACTCCAAGTCCTTAGAAAGCGAGGAACCCATTCCTACTCCAACATTAGTTCGCAGTCCATGAAGCCCACCACCGAGAACACCATCACCTGTGCCTTCTTCCCCCTAAAGAAAAACGTCCCCATAGCATCACCTTCATCATGACCAGACCAAACACCGGAAGCTAAACTCATTCACGATCCCGCACCATCACCCTCGCTCCACACCTACGCTGTCGACCCTCCATTCCAATCGAGTGAATCGAACGGGCCAGAAGAAGCAGAAGTAGAATCGAAGAATCCTAGCCTCTTTGAACTCCTTAGATGTAATCGACGCTCCTGCTCCTCCAGCTGGGGATGGAGCTCGCGAGGAAGAACTTGAAAGGAGTAAGGAGCGATTTGTTGGGGGCGGACAGGCTTGAGGTAACGGGGAAATTTTGGACGAAAATTGTTCAGCGATTGTTCTTCAAGGTAACGATCCTCTTGTTCATACAGTTGTTCAGCATAAATCTGGAGGTAAAATCATAAATTTAGGATGAAATTATCCGCCGATTGAAAATTTGGCCGGACAACAGTTCACTCATTTGAAACTGTGTTGGTTACTCCGAATTCCTATTTAAAACAAACTTCATTCCAATTTTTTTTTTTTTCTTAATGCGTCTACTTCAGGTTCGTAATTGAGATTTTCTTAACTTTTTTTGGTGGGCAGGGGTTGCACCTACTTCTCCCCCTTTCCTCCATGGCCGATATCGAGTACATAAGCCAGGTTGATGAATTTTCATTAAAATGCTTTGAAATTCTAAAAATCCGTTAATTGAAATCACCGTAACCCAGTGATATAAGAGAAAATCGTAATCTTTTAATATTATTACTTGCAGATAATTTCATATCAACTTTAAAACGAATTATGAGTTCTTTCAAATATAAACTTCATTGAATTATTTCATTGAAGATCTTTTTTCCATTTTGATAAAAATTGTTTCTAGCATAGATAGTTGGTGTCCACTTTGTAAAACGTATACATATATAAGCCAAAATCAATTGTTTTTATATCGAGAAATCATATGGTGGCAGTGGCACATATAGGAGCAAGATCACTGGTTATTGTTAGTTTTTACGTTGTCATTATCCAAATCACGTAATAAGGGAGGACAATTCACAATGGCTGAGGACAACTCATAAGTTGAAATCGGTGGTTCTTGATATTGACAAATCATAAGTCGATAGTAACCAGTTAAGCAACAAGATCCCATGTTATTATTAGCTTTTCAATTGAAATTGCCCTAATCACATAATGAGAGGAAAATTCTCGATGTCTATCACCTTCCATCACCGTTTTTGTCCTTGCTCTCTTACCAATTTATTTATCCTGTTGGAGGATGCAAGAGAGAAAAACCACAAGATATACAAGGACAAAACATCAACCTAAGAGCTAGAAGAAGACAACCTCGAAAATAAGTCCCTCCCAACATGATATTAGGTTGCGGGCACAAATAACGAGTACGTAAAAATCTTTTCCGATCAAACTGAGGATGGTTCTCTAAACATCATTGCTACCTCCAAATAGAAAATTAGTGAAAATTGTCGAAGCGCTTAATGGAGTTGAGAATGTTTATAGAACCATCTCAGCTTTGTCATTGTTCGCTGGCTCATCCGGTAGGTAAATAAGCATTTTTGAAGGCATTTGAAGTTTACTAATATCTCCTTCAAGCATTTCTAGGACTTTGCTAATTACGGGCCAATGGTCAAGGTTAATTGAATATACCAAAGTGCAACTATTGTCATCTTTTTTATCACCTTCCTTTCCTGTTTTGCAACTTCTTCCATTTCAACACTTTTTCCTTCATTGACTGGTCGAACCCCCACAACGAATTTGGCTTGAGTGTTCCACAATGGCATTTACATTTTCCTTGTACCTTCCATTTCCATGAGCAACATCCTAAAGCTATAGACGTTTGATTTACAAAATACACGACCAATGTTTTTGAGGAACAACGTGAGCACCATCTATCCCAAGATTCCTCTTGCAGCAATCAATGGTACTATGCTATTAGAAGTGGAGTAAAGTTTCACGAGTCCAAAGTCACAGACTTTTAGAGCGAAATTCTTGTCTAAAATAATATTGTGAGGCTTGATATAAAAGTGTAGTATTTGTATGTCATACCCTGACGTGGGTATTTAATTCCCCTCGCCACCCCAAGAGCAATCTCATATATTTTCATGTTATCAAGAAACTTATCACCTTCCTTAGTGAAGATCCATTTGACATGAGATCATACACAAGAACCTATTTCGAGCCTTCATTCATTACATTAACATGGTGCATTCTTCCAACAGTAGCCACTTCACTGATGAAATCTTGACCATGGGCCCTAGACTATTTTAAAATCTTGATGGCGATTTCATTGCCGCTTCCAAGCATTCCTTTGTACATAGAATCATACCTCCCTTCACCTAGTTTGTCCTCAAAATTTCTAGTGATCTTCATGAATTTGAGTAAAAGTACCTTATGGGCAAAAAGTTGTTATGAATGTGAAGAAATTCTTCAATGTTTTTGGTCATTGCTAAGTGCCTTCTTCTGTTGTTGAAGATTAGAAATATCACAACAAATGGTGTCTCGATTACGAACTTCGCTACATAAAAAAACATTGAGGAAAATTTTGATAGCTTGGAATAGCTTCTTCTTTTTTTTTTTTTTTTAGTTATTCTTAGAACAAAACATTTCTGCATACCTACCATAAATATAAAATCTGAAATTGTCCAAAATGCAATATCATATAGGTAGGACACCTGCGGAAGGGATGAAAGATGTTAAAAAAAATTGACGAAAAGAAATATGGAAAACAAAACTCACGAGGAAACGGAGTAGTAAAAAACTCCTTTGCACAAGTTTTGTCCAAAAGAATATGAGTGCATGCGTGCATTTGCAAATAAATGGAAATAATAAACTCGTTTACATAGATGATGGACGGTATAAGAAACTCCCTTTGCTTTGTCAGCAGTCAACAAATATAGAGAAACAGTAATTTTCATTATGAATTAATAATTTCGTTCCTACTGTCGTGACCCTCCAGCGAAATCTCAGTCATTTGGCGTGACGATTCAGTGGCAGCGTCCGTGGGGCAACCAGCATGTTACACCTCGGCAGTAAAGATGGTTCAGCAATAGCAGCGATCATGCATGATGAGGATTGAATGAAGGCGGTGAGAAGGGGATGACTACATCTTCAAGGGGGCAAGCAAACACCAGCAGAAGCATGAATGCCACCGTAGCTCTTATCTAATGTGGAATAGACAAACTGAATTGATCTTCTGTTGAATTGTACAATTAGAGAAACAAACTACTTAAACCCTTCGGGGACATCACTGCATAACATGCTTGCTATCTTGTAAAGCAACGACTTACGAACTCAGCAAACCTATGAGCTCAGGCGGCCACTCGCTGGACAAATTCTACTTGCTCAGACCAAGGGCAGTTAGCTTGAAAAAAAAATCACTCCAACCAACTGGAATTGGCTCCAAGAATCTATTTCCACTGAAGTCCAGAATGATCAAGATGCTCATCTCCACCGTTTGCTCCAGCAAACTACCGAAGAAGTTGTTGCTTCTTTAATTTCAAAGCTTCAAGTCCCCATGAGAGATTACTGATACTTGCAGGAACTAAACTGGAGAAAAGATTACCTCCAAGAGACAAAAGAATTCTCAAACCTCTGAATTCACCTGAGAATTAAGAAACCTTCCTGGTAATTCCATTCACTTCGAGATAAAGCATTTGCAAAGCACTGCAGTTTCGCATCTCAACAGAAATGGGCTCCACTAAAAAAGGCATTCCTCATACTCAGGTCCTTCAGTCCGTGTCTGCTCCGAGCGAAGCTATTCCTCCGAGGCATATCATCAAACGGTCACCGTGCAGTACCCATTTGGCCTCAATGGATCAATAGCTAAGAAAGCTTCCTCATACCTCATGACAGAGAGAACAAGAACAATGTCTTCCCCTGAAGGAGGCATATAGATTCCTATTAGTCGCGGTAGATAGACGTGCCCTGGTTCAATCAATAGAGCTGTACCTGTTTCGAATGTCCACAGCCGCTTCATTTGCCACTGTAATAACTTCCGCCTGAAGGTTTGATAAGAATGGATAAATCATGCGATGGTAAGGATCATGGAGTTGTGAAGATCCAACCGTTCAGGTTACTTAATCATTTCTCGCCAATGCCAGAAGGCCGAACCGGCTGGCACAGAGTCGCGATGCCACGTCGCGCGGCATCAGGCGCGTAAGAGGCGAAGGAGAATAAGGATATCGGCGGCTGGAACGCGAGAACTCTTGAGCGTGCGATGAGCGTGAGCCGCGGATCGTCAAATTCCTACCATTGAGCTCGAGAGCTTCGTCTATGGAGGCTGAGCTTGCTGAGGAGAAGATGACTTCATTAAAAAGGAAACTTTCAGTCCTGTAACTGAATTCCGGCGATGGAGAGAGAGCTTGAGTTGGAGATCGCGGATGGTCGTCGTTGTCTGGGCTAGGGCTACTGTGCTTGATGGGCTTAACGGAATTGGATCTCACCAATTGCGTTAAAGCTCAAATGGAATGAATGTGGCCGGACTCCATAAATGAATCGTTCCTTGAAAATGTATATTCGATTAGTTCGTATAAAGTCAGGTATCAATACCTACTATAGTTACATAAATACTATTTTTCAAGGAAATTGTCAAAAGAGTGTCTCATGAATTATAAGTTAAGCGACTAGTTAAGGAACATATTAAGACAAGGAAAATCTAAACTCTATCTTGCCAACATGAAAGTTGTCGTGATTCTTTCCGTGATGAAATACATTCTTCGGAAACAACATGACAGTTACAGTGCGCATTCTAGTCCACTACCTTCGGATTATATGCAGCCGTTTGCTGAGTGAAAACTAGTGACGAAGACCTATTGCTTTCCCTGCTCTGACAAGTGCAATGCCGTATGAGGAGAAGCCTTGCAGAGGAACAATATGCAGCTAAGACGTACAGCAGGAACGATGTCCCATTTGACAGAAAACATTTTCCTCACCAAAAAGTCGATGCAATACTTGCAAATGCTTGATCGTTGCGTGAGCCCCTCAAGGATCATGGCTCTTGGTTTCAAACCGTTGTTTGCTCACGAAAGCTGCTCTTGTTTCTTCTCAATCACCAATTTCCTAAATTTATCCACTCTGCAACAGCCTGGGAAATGTTGAAGCAACATATGGCATGAACTCGCATGGTTGAACTTGACGATGTAAAAGCACAAGAAATTGCCACATCCAAAAATGCCGACTAACTATAAGTTGGAGGCATTACAAGCAAAATTGCCAAAACAAAAACCACACAAAATATTCAGCTAATGAATGAATTATGGGGCATCAGGACTGCATATCGGGAGCGCTCAGGATAGAACAGAACATACATATCTAGTGTCTAAAAACTGCACATTCCAGGAAAATCCAAAGGCGAAGCATGACTGTTTTCAATTCCATGAATCATATTGCTAAGATATTGCGAGCTTCATTTGAGGTCTTCTGCTTGGTATTCCGACAGTAGGAGTACCAAATCTATATACATTTCAGGACATGATATTTACATTGTTGGGCTTGCTAGGGAAATAATAGAATCCCAGTTCAAGTAACATAGGGACAAAGGAGAAAATCTAAAATAGAGATTCAATTTACACAATGAATGAGACAATTTAAGAAGCATCGTCATCAGTAGTCATTGCATGAGCATGTTTAGTCCCTAAAATGGTGGAACTGGTTTGCATCCCTTACGACCATACATCTTCTGGTTGCCAGGGATACATACTTGATCGCAGAACGACAATCTCCGCAAATGCGGATATTCTTAAACACCCTGATAGATTTTGGACTGGAGTGCTTATAAAGACAGCAGCAATTTTTTCACTGTTCTGGAGCAAATATTGTTCCTTTTGTCCCTTCTCCACATCATGAAGAACAAATTCAGTAGTCAGAACATAACCCAGTTTCTTTATTCGACTAGCCAATCGATCTTGTCATAAATCTCCTGTGCCTTTGGGCATGAAGCGTCACCTACGTATGTTACTTGTGAACATTATTTTTCATTTGAATCCAACTACAACTGGTCTCTTTTGTAAGATATTTCAGTTTCATCTTCTTTCTGATTGCCGCTGCATCTTCCCAAGACCAGCCGAGGCATAAATATTTGATAGCAAAACATAAGCAGCAGGGTAGTCCCGTTCCTACTGAAATATCATTGCTGCAGCTTGTTTTGCAAGTTCAACATTGCCGTGAACTCAGCAAGCTCCAAAAAATGTACGTCAGACCTGACTAGTGTATCTGCCCTGAAAGGCGTTGAATTTATAATCTCATGGGAAGGATTCCGATCCACCCAATAAGTCCACCATGCATGCATAGGTGGTCAATTCTCTCATCTCACGGAAAACTCGAAAAGCAGCTTCTAGGTTTCCCCACCTTGAATGCGCAGTGATCAAAGCATTGGAAATGCACTGATTTAAATCCAGCCCTGATTTTACCATCTACCATGGATTTGCTCCCCTTCACCAATAGCGCAGATACAGGCAGCTCCACCTAAAAAGGCTGGCAAATGTAGAAGCACTCAATCTGATTCCTCTCTCCTCAATTTCATGTGGCAGTTCAAAGGCTTCATTGGACTCCAAGCTCTTGGCATAGGCATCCACAAGGGCATTATGAGAAATTAAATTCTTTTCAAATAGTGTATCAAAAGCTCTCTGAGTGTCTTCCGTGTGGTGCGACTGAGAATATGTGCTAATAAGAGAATAACCCACGAAAGTATCACCAGCAAAGCCAATCTTGTAGCTAGCGTGTATATTTGTATCCCCATATCTACATCACAAGTACTTCCACATGCCTTGAGAACACTAGCAAATGTGAAATGGTTTGGCCTCATGGGACCTTTTATCGTTTCCAAAAAGAATTTGATACTTCCCGTGATTATCGCCGTCTAAGACATCACGTTATGATCTTGCACCCGATCAAACACCTCCAATCATTAAGCAATCCACTAGCTACACACTTCAAGTACATGTCCACCGAGCTGCATCTAACACAGACATCCGAAGCCAATCTAGACTGTATAACCCAGCATTGCAACTGCAACCCCAGCGATTGCAACTCCAACTCCTAACTTGCTGACAAAACAGCCTATCTGCGACAGTCCCACTCACAAGCATATCGAGAAACAAATCAACAGCTTTCTTGGACAACCCACCAGAGTACATCTTGTCATCATCAAAGTCCAAGCAACCACACTCCTCTCGGGCCTTTTCTCGAACACCTTACGAGCTGAAACAAAATCAGCACTACATTTCGCAAACATGTCAATTAAAATGCACACCCAACGCGCACATCATAATTTACGTAGCCGCTTTTGATTATAAACCAGAAAATTGCATCACCAATTGATGCATTCTCCGGAACTGAACAAGCCCGAATAACCGCCGCGAAACAATAATCGTTAGGTTAAAAAAGCCATCTTCAAGCATATAAAGGAAAGTTTCAACCGCTTCGAACTCCCATTTGATTATTGGCAGAGAAGGAGATCACGGAACTCCAAGAAACCAAGCCCCTTTTCTGACCCATGTCCATAAATATCCTCTCGGCCTCGGCCCAGTCATTGCATTTTGATTAGAGACTGATAAGCGAGTTGAGAATTCCCGAAGTGGGCCTGGAGCTGGTATCGAGCCAGCGCGCGATGGACCCGCCTCCCAGAGCGAACAGACTTGAGGAGGAGAGAGAAGGTGAGGAGGTCGGGAGGGGACCCATCACGGGACATGAGGTCGGGGTGGGAGATCGCTCCAGGAAGGTCGCCGCCACGGTGGTGGGAGAGATGAGGCGGCGGTCGAGGGGCGAGAGGAGGAGAGGTTTTGGCGGGAAGGAGGGAGCTTTGATATTGGACGGTGTAGGGAAGAGAGAAAGAGACGCATTGCTCCATGTCAAGAGAGCCATGTCAATAGATAGCCACGAAGGCAATTCTTCTGCAAAGTACAGGAATTAACAAACTACGCTAAAATCAATCCGCTTATTTTGCTTTTCATTCGTACATGGAGAAAACGAAAATCAATTAATGCATGATTTCGTCATTGTTAGGTGATGGTAATGTTTATCATTCTTTTGTTTGATCGATTCCACAAATTTAGTTCACAAAAAAATCAAGAGGAATGGCTTTCTCCCCTCAGAAGTATGAATACTGGGTGTTCTCAATCAAAATGCAATTAACTCTTAATATATTCAAAAAGAACAAATCAATCCTTAAAATTATCGAATTCGTATGTACATGTGGGCCCCACATCATATGAGGAACCAAAACTAAAAAGAAACGACAAAGATAATCCAAAAGAAAAATGAAGAAGAAAAAAGGTAAAAAATGAAAAAGAAAAAGAAAAAGGGAACACGGAGATAGTTGGAGAAGTCTTGAAGAGGCGCCGAGCCCTAAGAAAGTCTCCTACTCAACCAGAGGTCTGAGTTGTTGGTCATCACCATGAGTAGGCCGCTTAGATCCACAAGGGTCGGCCAATGGTAGCTAGAGATGAGGTCTTTATATTTTTCTTAGTCCGGCGCATGTAGCTTCTCCAATGTATCAAGTTGCAAGTTTTAAGACTTACATGAACAAAATGAAAGTTTTAAGATTCGGATGCATTATGTTGATAAGTTATAGGACTTTTCTAAACAATTGTCCCACTTTTTTTTTTTATCATTTAAAAATTAGGGCTAATGTGACCTTCAAGACCATATGATCGTCCCATCACTATTTTCTCAAGAATTTGATCAATTTTCGATCCAAGTAAATGAATTGCGAAGAAAATAAAAAAATTTCGCAATTGGTGAATAAAGAATTTGAATTTGGAGGAGCCAAATACTGAGCGATTTCTAAATGCAATCAGAAAAAAGAACGATTTACACCGAGTCAAAGAGGACACTGGGCCACTAGCAAGTACATGTAAGATGGCATGTTTTGCAGCCTTCTTTAGCGAATATCCTATAGAAAACGAGCAATTTGGTTTATAGATGATTAACTGGATTAGCTAGAACTCACATCGGATGAACATATAGAATACGCTTCCCAAACACAGTTATTTTAGGAACTTAAACATACGTCTTGTGTATGAGATTGTATGGACCACACATGGTGAAACTATATATAAAGTACAATAACACTTCGACCAAAAAAAAAAGTACAATAACGCAACAGTAACCTAAGAGCTAGAAGAAGACAAAATGTAATCACTGGCAAACTAAACTAGCTGACCTCCCTCCCAAATAATACTATGTTGTGGGGAACAAAGCTTTTCCAATTAAACTGTGCATGCTTCTAGACACCAATACTGTCTCCAAATGGAAAACTAGTGGAAATTGTGAGAGCGCTTGATGAAGTTGAAAATGTTTCTAATTCCATTTCGATGTTGTCGTTGTTGACTAGCTCTTCTGGTGGGTAAATAAGTGGTTTTGCAGGTATTTGAATATTACCAATATCACCTTCAAGCATTTCTAAGACTTTGTTCATTGGAGGCCGATGGTCAGGGCTTAATTGTATACACCAAAGTGCAACTATTATTATCTTTTTTACCACCTCCCTTTCCTCTTCTACAACTTCATCCATTTCAACACTTTCTCCTTCATTGACGTGGTCATACACCCACAGCGGAAAATAAATTTGGCTTGAGTGTTCCGCATTTGCATTTACATTTTTCCTTCTACCTGCCATTTCCATGAGCAACATCCCAAAGCTATAGACATCCGCTTTATAAGATACACCACCGAGGTTTTTGTAAAACAACTCAGGTGCCATATATCCCAAAGTTCTCTTGCGGCAGTCATTGAGACTATACTATGATCAATGGGATAAAGTTTCGCGAGTCCAAAATCAGAAACTTTCGGAGTGAAATTCTTGTCTAAAAGAATATTGTGAGGCTTGATATCAAAGTGGAGTATTTGCTTGTCACATCCCCGATGTAAATATGCAATCCCCCTCGCCACCCCAAGAGTGATCTCATATATTTTCTTGTAATCAAGAAACTTATCACCTTCCTTTGTGAAAATATGCTTATCCAAAGATCCATTTGACATGAAGTCATACACGAGAGCTTGTTTCGTGCCTTCAAAGCAAAAACCGGTGAGCTGCATTATATTAACATGGTGAATTCTTCCAATAGTAGCTAGTTCACTGATAAAATCTTGGCCATGGGCCTTGGACTGCTTTAAAATCTTGATGGCTACCTCATTGCCGCTTCTGAGCGTTCCTTTGTACACAGAACCATAACCTCCTTCACCTAGTTTGTACTTAAAATTTCTGGTGATCTTCTTGATATTCGAGTAAGAGTACCTTATGGGCAAAAAGTTGTTATGAGCCTGCAGGAATTCTTCAATGTTCTTGTCCATTGCTAAGTGTCTCCTTCTATACTTATAGATTAGAAATATCACGACAAATGGCATCCCGATCACGAATTTCACTACACAGAAAAGAACTGAATAAAATTTTGATAGGTTAGAATAGGGTTTTTTTCCCATAATTATTGTAAGAATAAATTTAGAATAGGTTTTTTTTTTCATAAATATTGTAAGAATAAATCATTGCGGCTTACTTAATAGTACTGATAAATCCCAAGTTGTCCAAAATGCAATATCATCTTGGATACCTGTGGAAGGAATGAATTGTGTGAAAAATAATTAAAGGAAAAAAGTTTGGAAAGCAAAAGTCATGAGGAAACAGAGTAGTAGCAAGCTACTTTGTATAAGTTGAATTTATTGTCTACAAATCAAGAAAAACAGAGCTTTTCATTTTCAATGAATAATTTTGTTCCTCTTATCGATACATGACTACAATTTTTTTTATGGATTGTTAACCAGTGGCTTTTGTATTATTAGTGAAGTGACTAATTAAAGAACTAATTAAGAAAATTAAAAAAATGTAAATTCTATGCCAACAGAAAACTAGGCATGTGGTTGGTCGCGCAAGAATCCTTTTTCTTTTCTTTTTTTCGTTTTTTTACAGTACAGATTTAGCCTTTCTGTGGAAAGAAATTATAATCTAGACACATGTATACATTGACGTACACTGTCATGTATATTTTGTCACAATTTTCTTGGATATTAGATATTCCTTTCATTATCCAGTTCCAAAGAGAAAGTAGCAAGTGAAATAATGTACGAATTATGCAAAATTACAGTGAAATTTCAATGTCGATCAATACTTACCGCCAAGATAGTACATGGATGTGCAAGCCTGACCTCCGTTGCTGCTAACAACTAAGCGCTCGGAATAAAAATAACGATCGAGCCGAAAGTAGCCATAGATATCAAAGTAGCAAAAGAAAGTTTTCTTCCATGAAGATATAAGATAAAAGAGATCGAATCCATCGGCCATGATGTTATGGATTTGCTCGTAGTTGAAAGAGCTATTATGAGCCAGGCGACCCCCAAAACCACGCGACGCCCATGTCCAACTGCTAATGGTGCAAAAATTCCTAACATCCGATACATTTGGATTGACCAAAGCATACAAGTTCCAATTCGATGACGTGTTGATAGAGTACGACCCCACAATGCATGGATCGGTAGCGAAGTAGAATGGAGAATTAACTGGTTTTGAGCAGTTCACAATGGCCAAAATACTACCCTTTCTCATGGCCACGTATGTAGGGGTCATAAGTCTGAAGAAGTCAATCCACGGCCTTGAATTATGGGGGAGAGACGAGCAGTTATCCCTTTGCAGCCCGCCGTCCACCACTCTGATTGATTGTTCGGCATAATCGATAAACTGCACATAGTATTGACTATTATGGAAGTTTAAAACAGTGTGATTATCTTCACAAGCCAGCTCGAATCCCGGTGCACCACATCCTTTTGGGTCACTCTTCAGTTGAAATGGGAAGCTTATATTATGAACGTCACCACAAGATGAAGGAACGCACCATTGATTGCTTGACTCAACATTGCTAGTCATCGCTAGAAATAAGACAAAAGTGAGTAGCAACACTTGACAGATATTCATAGAGCTGAGAGCACTAAGCATGCCTCTGTTTCTATTTGGGCAAAGAGAAATTGGTAAAGAATTGCTTGGTGTGTGTAGAGGAGGCGCAATATAAAGAGATTAGACGATCTTTGTTTGATTGGGGACTTGGGAGTTGTCTGGTCTTTATAGAAAAAGCCCAAGTCAGTCAACAGAACAAATGTATGAAGTCAAATAATTAAAGAGGTGGACCCAAACTGAAGTTACATTATTAGGGGTACTTGGATGGCGGTCAATTGAGCGACCTTGCTGCGAGGTGTGCCACCAAGTAGAGGGCCTTTCACCCTCCTTCACTCATCTAGGCGTGAGAGACTATTATATCTGTCTACTTGGCTATAGCCAGAATCGAAATCCTGACAAGGTGTCTACCTTCATTACCATGAGGGCCCCTAATTTTCTCGTGTTTCTTTGTCTTTCCCACGAGAAGGGAATACAGGGGTGAAATTGCGGTGTCTCCCATCCTATGGTGGATCTCCCGCCGTTTCTTCCCCTTGAGCCTTTTAAGAACTTGCTTAGGTCCAAAGTTTCATTATTAGGGGAACCTATTCAAAGGATCTTCTTACACATTTGATCTTTCCTTCTCCGCTATCTTCACTTTGCTTCCACTTTCTCCACGTGATTGTTAGGTCTACATCCCATCACTATCTTTCCACTTCTTCTCCATCATCGGTGCTTGATCACTTAGATATCTATTCCATATGTGCTAGTCACAAACTTTTGATGTAATTCCAATTTCTTACAAGGTCGAATCATTCATGAAATAAATTATCTCTATTAAAAAAAAAAAAGCATCTCATATAACAATGATATATATAGATAGCGTCATCGTCGACCTAGCCATGAACGAATGCTTATTTGTCGCGCAAATCTAAAAAATCCTTATGTGAAGCTAAAATGTATAAATTTTAGTAGTTACATAAAATACCCTCTCTTATACTCCGATTAAAAGCATAACAATATATATCCAGAGACAGTTTCTCTAGAAGGGCCCGGGACTAGGGAGGGGTGGAGCGAAAGTCTCCTAGGAAGATGTGTGCCTTCTGAAGGAGGAAGGAGGGCTCGACATTCGAAGATTGAGGGATTGTAATAAGGCAGCGATGCTGAAGCACATATGGATCCTATTTACGGACAAGGAATCCTTATGGTGCAAGTGGATCTATTTGACTTTCCTGAAAATGAAGAGTTTTTGGGTGGTTAGGAAGCCTACTTTCTGCTCTTGGGCTTGGAAGAGAATCCTCCATCTCAGGACCGAATTTCGACTCTCCTTCCTCTGGAGGTTAGGGGACGGCCTTTCAGTATCCTTCTAGTTTGACCACTGGCACCTGAGAGGCCCCCTAAATCTTTTATTCTCGGACTCTTTGATCTATAGCTTTGGTTTACCCAGGCACGCTACGATGGCTGACCTTTTTTCACCGTCTAGCCAGTCCATGAGGACAGTGTTAGAGTCTTGGGAGAAGCCCCTTCCTATCCTTTCTCAGGTACCAAATCGTTTTACTTGGCTAGAAAGCTCTTCCGGTTTATTCTCGGTTGCTTCGGCGTGGCATGCCATAGAAGGAAGAAGGCTAGGGTTGATTGGGCTACTTTGATCTGGAGCAATGTAATTGCTCCGAGATATCAATTCAATCTCTGGCTTATTACCAAGAACCGTCTTCCCACCCAGGCCTTGCTTTTATCGTACGGCAGGATTGGGGATGGGTTGTGTGCATTTTGCAAGCTGACGCCGGACTCCATTGATCATCTGTTTTTTGGTTGTTGCATCACATCCAGCTTTGCCTTCTTTTGGGCTGCTAGACGCAACCTCCCTTGGCGCAACGGGGCTTGGTTGGAGAATTTTCGGTGGGCATTGAAGTTTCTCTCCGGTAAGGATTTCTATCGTTCCATAGCCCGTTTTTCTTTTGGTGCTCTTTGCCACCTTATATGGAAGTACAGGAACGAAATTCTGTTTAGAGACCATACTTTGGCGATTCCCGCCATGAAAAACCACCTCATTAAATTTGTAAAGGACAAGGCCTTAACGTTCAGAAATGTTGAGAATAACCCGAGAAGCAAGAGACTTCAACGTAGTTGGGGGATTGATCCTTGCAGTTTCGCTTTTAATCCTGCGAATCCGTAGTATTCCTTAGTTGTGGGCACTGTTGTTGCTGTTGGATGGCTCAAGGCTGCTGAGATTTCGCTGCGGGGGTTGTGGTGCGAGTGGTGGATTTGGTAGTCTGCCGGCTTAGATCGCTTCGTTGCTGCCGCGGATCGCTTGGCTGGTAGCTGTTCGTAAAGGCGGCGGTGCTCGTGCCTGGGGTCTTTCAATGAGGGTTTCCATTGTTTGGCAGGCTGGTTGCCTTCTTTTGTTAGTTGGCCTTTGTTCTGGTTGTTGCCTTGGTTGTGTTCGGCTAAGCCGTGTAGTTTATTGTGCCTTTGTTGGCTGTTTCCTTTTCTTTCTTTCGGCACTCTTCCACTCATTATGCCTCTGTTTCATTCTGAGTGTAAGTTTTGGTGTCGTTCGCTTGTAATTTGTTGGTAAAACTCAATATAATTATTATTTTCACCAAAAAAAAAACAATATATATCCATACTATTATAGTATTCTTGCAATGCACGTGGCAAGAATGATAATAATTGCTAATACAGCTACATAAAGATAGGACCCATGAAGGGACAATTTGAAGCAATAGTGGGTGGTAATGACTTTGTTCATCACACAGACTTTACATCTTCTTTATTGAAAATCTTATCACCTTAATGATGGACGTGGCAGTTAAGGGGGATATAATTGTTAGCCATGAATCAAGAATTATTGAAGACAAAAACAACCCCAGTAACCTTTGATGTGGATTGGACATTAGTGCGGGCAATTGGTGCAATCATTTCAAAAGTGATATCTCTTTTGATCTCCACTTCTATTTAACTCTGGTCGATTGATATGATAAAAAAATCAGCTATGTGGATACGGAAGAACACTTTGGTTTGACTATTAAATAAGAATTGATGAGCGGTGCGAGGGTGAGTTATTTATTGAACTATGCACCAAAAAAAGGAGTTTCTTTTTTATTGAAAAGCAATAAAGCGAAAGAATCGACAGACTTGCTTTTTGAAAGCTCACAAGCATCATGCTTTCTCTCTTTTAATTATAATTAGTTACAAGACTTTTATCATGTCGTATGTAGCCATTACTTTTGAGCTAAAGAAAGGGTGTCACATTGGATAGAATCACATTAGCGTGTCATGACGCTTGTTAAGAATGTTGATGATGATTATACTTTATATACGAAATGCATGTTGTAAATTGAATAGAAAATAGGAATTATATATTCCTATCAGCACGTAACCAAATATTTACCTTAATCAAAACGGTTGTTTTCTAATTCTTGATAGGTAATCAGTAAATCCGAATTGATCTATTATGAGAAACATTTTAACAATGTTACTACATGAGGCTATACTAATATACTGACTATTTGCAGAAATGGTATATTTTTACCCATAAGAACAAATCAGTGGGTTTATTCGACTAGTAAATTCTTGCTCCATTCAATTTTTCACCTTCAATAACTAGCGATTAGCAAAGAAACATGCGATTCCATGAAAGCACATGATGATGCAAATAATGGTAGACATCCAGTGATTCGACAAGACCACAGCACAGGGAAGAGTGGGCATCAGCTGTACACGAATTGTTTTATAGCGAATGGATTTTTGTCATGTCCAGGGATCTCATGTTCTATTACCATTAGAATGGTACCTGTTCTTTTCGAGAGCCAATGCGTGACTGACAAGATGATGGAGTTCCCGTGAATCTTCACCACCACCGATCACACCCTCTTAAGTGAACACTTAAATGGAATTTGTCTCCTAAATCACTAGAAATGCTTTAAAACAGAGGTATTATGTATAAATATCATCAACAAAGCCTAAATTATGTCACAACCTTTAGACGTAATTCCAATTTCTTACATGGCTGAATCATTTCATGAAATATATAATTGCTTCAAGAAAAGTATCTCATATGACAATGAAATATCGCATGGGGTCATCGTCGATCTAGCCATGAACCACTACATGTTTTGTCATGCAAATCTGAAAAAATCCTTATTTAAAGCTAAAACGTATAAATTTTGCAATAATTTATGTACAAAGTAGTTACATAAAACATCCTCTCCTATACTCCGTTGAAAAGCAATATCATGTACTATAATTGTATTCTTGCAATGCACTTGGCAAGAATAACTATAGTGCTTTAGTATAAATTTAAGCTAGTACAGCTATATAAAGATGGGATTTATGTAGGGACAATTTGAAGTGACGGTGGGTCCTAATGACTTTCTTTATTGAAAATTTCATCTCCCTGATTGACGGGGCACGATACTTTCAGTTGCCTTGTCCTATAGAAAAACTCAAGTCAAGCACGTAACAAATGCATGCAAGTCAAGAAATTAAAGGAGGTGGACCCATATTGAAGTTCAATTCCATCATTAGTGGAGTCATGTCCAACCCTTCGCAATTGATGACCCCCTTTATTGACCTACACATGCAACACATCTCGGAAGTTTCCACCCATTGAAAATTCAAAAGATTTTGCTTCACATAAGATCTTTCTTTCTCCGCGTTTCTTCCACTCTCTCCACATAAACGTTGGTTCCACGTTCCGTCAACCCCATCACTTCCTTCTGATACGCTCTCTTTCTTCTTGTTCTCTTCTTCATTTTTTATTCCTCCTCCCTTCTTCATCTCCATCTTCTTTCTTCGCCCCATGAGTCACGATCATAGGAAAATTGATTTATAGTTTCAAGGAACAATATCATGAATAAAAACTAACTATCCTCAAAACTACTCTTTCTCCATGTCACGACACAGGACATCAATTTTGACGCAGTACCATGAAACCATGTTATAAAGGTCCATTGATCTCTTCTTTCAGATTGAACAATAATTCCGTTGATTTGTTGACAAGTTCAAGGATTTGTTCTTGTGTGCAATGATTTCTTATATTTTTTGGACACTCACGATAAAATAATTGCAAAAACATACTATCATAGAATGAAATAAAACAAGAATTCATAAATAGTTAGAGCAGAAAATAGGCTAGCATAAGGACTCACTAAATGGGCCTAAAGGGTTTCGCGCCCCAACTGTTATTTGAAAAAATATCAAGAACATTATACGGTTAATTAAGAACTTCTACACATGAGCGGGGCATGATCTTTCGATACTATTTTAATGCTTTGTTTTGGGAGAGGGAGGAAAGAGGAAAAAGGAGGGGGTGAAGAAAATTTTTCCTTTTTCCTCAGATTCACTCTCGCAGAAAATTTAGACTTTTCAAAATTAGTTATTCTTCATGTCACTATATAGCACATCAGATTTGACATGATACCATAAAACCATGTCAGCATATGCATCCGAATAATTTGTTCTAATTTCTTCTCCAAAGACATTTATTTATAGGATGTGGAAATTCCTTGTAGGATTACCAAATATAGGATAATACTTAAGAAACGCAATAGAATGAGGCCACACACTAAGAATATCAATGTTCAAACTTGAATATGATGAGTGTGCATAACTTAATGATCGCTGCAATCTCGCATATTAGGAATTCATACCTTGCTATGGTTATATTCCACAGTCAAAGCAGTACGGCTACTTCATCTTAAGGTGTCTTGCAATTCGACATTCCAAAACATAACCTGTGTCAAGTCACATAGGAGAAAGATTGAAGTTGCCAATGGCACCTATTATGAGTTGATGCCCCCTCTTTGCATATCACTTGAGGATAATGGATCCTCGATTTTATTGACTATGAATATGTCCGGAGGTGACAACGGTCAATGTGCATGGACAAATGTCCAAAACTGAAAACACTAGACACTCTATGTAGTGATCTACGATGATCTTACAATCTACAGTGGTAAAGCCAATCTGAGTATCAATGCACACTGGACCATTAGTTAATGGAGGCACCTCTTTAGCTGTCAATTAGACGAGATTTAAGTGATGTCTAATCTAAGATTTAATATCGATAGGTATGTTCAACTTCCCGATGGCTTGATCATCAAGTTGGTCTAGTTGCTTTAACATGTGGGATCTTTTGATAAGTCATTCAAAATCCCCTTGATGAGTTTACCCAAAGAAATAACGACCACCAAGTGATGGGATAAGGAAACAACCTGAATACACAACCCTTATTTTAAAGACTAGACCATAAAGATTGAGTGATGTAATTGTAGATTCCGTGCTCTTTCATCAGTTGCAGGACATATATTAGCCCCCTTGGAAGCACAACTCCGTAGAGGATTCCCGTCCAACTTTATTTTTGGGTGCTTTTCTTCCCTCAACTTATGACTCTTAAGGGAACGCCTTAAAGAAAAACCTCAAAAAAATCTTGAGAAGTCAGCGCGTTTGCTTTAACCTTCCCGTCAAAAGTTAAAAGTACTACTCGAATAATTTATGAAAAATTATGAAACGATTATATGTGAAATTACATGTCAATGTTTGTAGGCGATGAAAATTTAAGGTATTTAGAGTTTAAAAAATTGAAACTATGCGCACCGTAGAATTAGATTAAGTAATGTTATAGATATTTAAACATCTTGTAAAATGTAAAAGGTGTAAAGTTAATCTCCCTACTGCAATTATCTTATGGCCAAACCAAAGAAGAACAAGCTAGATATTTTCTTCTGCGATACGGCTTGTGAGTAGTTAAGGAAAAACCGTTGGCCATCGCGTTATGGAGTTGCTTGTTTGGTGCAAGCATACAATCATGACATGCCTATGTCGTCATGGATGATGGTGCCAGATTCCTCAATAACCGATGAGTTTTCATCAATCACAGCCCATGAATACCCACTCATTTTAGATATCTTAGACGATACGTCCGACGAGTATGCTCCTTCGATATATAAAGGAGAAAGCAACGGGTCTTCAGCACTTCACAAAGACCATTGAATTGACCAGAAACATGATAAACTCTCGTAACCAAAGTTCGAGTTCGTTAATGAATAACTAGGGAGGGAGAAGCAATTGGCCCTTTGCAATCCCACGTCGAACACGAGGGTATCACCAAAATTGACGGTGTCAATTATTTTTATAGATGGATTTGAAAAAGTAGTTCGTATGATTATTTTCACACGCTCAAGTCTTGAGTCGCCACAACCTTTCACATCACTCTTCGTTTGAAAGGGACAGGTCATCCTGGAAACTTCACTGCAGGAGAGGCTGAACAGGGTCGTTCATTTGGGGCATTAGTGTCCCCAGCAGCACGGCAAGAAAGACCAATGACACGAGGCACACGGGTCTGGAATTGCGAGGAAAAGTCTTGAGTCGCCACAACCTTTCATATCACTCTTCGTTTGAAAGGGACAGGTCATCTTGGAAACTTCACTGCAAGAGAGGCTGAACAGGGTCGTTCAGTCGGGGCATTAGTGTCCCCAGTAGCACGGCAAGAAAGACCAATGACACGAGGCACACAGGTCTGGAATTGCGAGGAAAAGTCTTGAGTCGCCCCAACCTTTCATATCACTCTTCGTTTGAAAGGGACAGGTCATCTTGGAAACTTCACTGCAGGAGAGGCTGAACAGGGTCGTTCATTCGGGGCATTAGTGTCCCCAGTAGCACGGCAAGAAAGACCAGTGACACGAGGAACACGGGTCTGGAATTGCGAGGAAAAGTCGTGTCGTTCTCAGCTTGTGAGCGATGGAAATTCGGGGCTTAATATGTGGTGGAGGATCAACAAAGATAAAAAGACGTCCATGCAATAATGGCGAATGAGAGAGACCGTAAATATGAAGATGGGGATCTTCTATTAAAAAGCCCATGTCAACCAATAAAACAAAGTCAATCAAGTTGAGAAAACTACAGGAGTAGCGAATAGGACCCAACACCATCGCCATTTCTTTGTGGCAAGAAACCATCGTATTGACAAACCATAAATGTAGCCGTCCAGCAATATTATTCATGTTTTAGAGATTTTTGTTAGATAATTAAGTAATTTTAAATTGCCAAAGATATTTAGGATGCCTATGAGTTTCCTTTTTTTCTAATATGACAAGAAAGCCATCTTAAGATTCCATTAGAGACTTTGAATTGAAGTCAACCCAAATGAGTTAAGAATCGAGTGCATCCTGATAATTAAGGATTGCATAAATTCAATTCAAAGGAAAAAGAATGTTAAGAAATAAAAAGAATTATCCACTCTATTCTATTTTTATTGAAGAAAATTCTCCATAAGTTGTTAAAGTAACTTTATAGTTCCCTCGCTATCTTTAGGAAGAAAATTTACTAAACGCGTTTTTATTCTATTTTTGTTCCGGGGAACAAAAAAACATAAACAAGTTTTTCCCGAAACGTTACTGCAAACAAATTCTTAAAGACTTGAAAGTCACCAATAGCAAAAGGTATTAGGGTTCTTTGGGAATTCAAGTTCAATTTATTTTTACTCGAGAATTGTGTATAAAGCAACACTATATAAAGTGTATATGGTCATTAACAAGTTCAAGAAATGCAAGTTCAATTCGAAATTTTGTAGGTTTTGTTCTTAATTCTTTATGATAACCTAAATCGGTATTGGGACAAGAGAATACTTGATGACAGTTGAAATTATGTCAAATCTTAAGTTTTTTCTTTTAGCTAGAACTTTTCCACTATAATTAAAGTTGGCTTCATCCATATTATATTTTTCTAAAAGATATAACTAAACAATGTATATTTTGCATACAAGGCGCATATATAGTGTTAATTAGAAATCACAATTTCTGACACAAAAAATAATACGATGATGGAAATAATACATTGTCAATACATAAAAGCTTAGATGAGATTATGTCATTAGTGGCCATCTTTGCCCACTGAATCAATCTGGCAAAAGAACGCTTCAAGTGTCAAAAGTTGACAAAAAGGGACACTTAAGTGCTAGAAATTACGAAAGTGACACTTAAGTGCTACTTTTTATGAAAAATGGGATACTTGAGTCTTGTCCGGCGAACCCCGCCGAAAATCCTATGTTGCATTTTTTTATTAATTTTCTCACTTACGTGGCTCGTCGGAAGACTGATTCAATGAAACACACACAAAAACGACATCGTTTTGGTATAATTTGAATTTTTATATAAAAATTAATTAAATTAAATTTAAAACATAATAATAATAATAATAATAATAATAATAATAATAATAATAATAATAATAATTTATCATTTAAAAAAAAAAGGTGGAGGGAAGCAGCTGAGGGTCAAGCCCTCGCCGCCTTCGGGAAGGGCCGGGGCCGGCGACCCGGCCCGACCGGCGAGGAGGACCATGAGCCCTCGCCCCAATCTAGGGCGAGGGTCATGGCCCTTGCCCAGATCCAGTAAGGGTCGCAGCCCTCACCTAAATCCGGTAGGGGTCGCGGCCCTCATCCGGATCCGGGAGGGTCACGGCCCTCGCCCCATCCGGCGACCTTTGCCCCAGATCGAGGCGGGCTCGCGGCCCTCTCCGCCGGTCGGCCGGGTCGCCGCCCCGGCCAAGGCCCGCGACCCCGGCCGACCCTCCCCCTCCGTCGATGGCCCTTCCCGGCGACGAGGAGGCGGCGAGGCGAGGTTCAACCCTCAGCCGCCTCCCTCCCTTTTTAAAATTTTATAAAATATTTTTTTATTTTTAAATGTTTTAAATAAATTTAGTTTTAAATTTAATTTAATTAATTTTTATATTAATTTTTTACCACTTCGTGCTAAAAAACGACGTCATTTTTGCATTGTCTAATGAAGTTAGCGTGCAAAACGACGCCGTTTTGCACTTACGTCGGAAAATCACTACGTCGGCATTTTAGCCAAATTTTGGCCGGATTGACACTTAAATGATCCATTTTGCTTTGATTTTGGTGATTGAGTGTCACTTTCGTAACTTTTGGCGATTTAAGTGTCACCTTCGTGCAACTTTTTGGCACTCAGAGTCTCGGTGTCGAATACAACAGTAGCGATCTAGCTTAAGCAAACTTATAGGGGTTTTGATAGAAATTTCTGAAAAAAAAAAAAAGTTTGAGCATCAAAATGAAGATGACATTAATAACAATTTCTTACATGGAAAAGTCGCGTCACTCTCAGCCAACGAGCAGTGGAAATTTGGGGCTTGATATGTGGTGGAGGATCAACAAGGAAAAAAAAAAAAAACCGATAAAACAAAGTCAATCAAATCGAGATTGTTACAGGAGTAAACATGACAATTGACAACCCATATAAATAGCTGTCCAATGACACCATTTCATTGTAGGACCCAACATCATCCCCAATTTTTCTTGCAAGAAAACGTCACAGTTAACAACCCATATATTTAGCTGTGCAATGATACAATTTCATAGTTTTGGAGATTTTTCTTAGATGAGTTATTTCAAATTCCTTGAGATCTTTATGCTATTAATGAGTTTTCTATTTCCTAATATGACAAGAAAGTCATCTTAAGATTAGATAGTAGACTTTGAATCAAAATGAATCCAATGTGAGTTAAATGCATCTTGATAATTAAGGACTGCATAAATTCAATTCAAAGGAAAAAAAATGTTAAGAAACCAAAAGAATCATCCACTCTATTCTATTTTTATTGAAGAAAATTCTGCTGAAGTCATTAGTAAAATATTTGAAATTTATAATTCCCTCACCATCTTTGAAGAGAATCTTGTAGCGTGTTCAACAGTTTGGCATAATTAGAAGACTTCAAAGTTGCCAATAACAAAAGGCGGCAAGGTTCATTAGGCGAATAAAGTTTTAATTTTTTTTTACTCTAGAATTGTGAATAAAGTGACACTATATAGAGTTTACATCAGTCATTAATAAGTTCGAGAAAATACGAGTTCCAACTTAATGATATGTTGGAATATTACAACCCCTCAATACATGGACCAGTGGTGATGTAGAATGGCGAACTAATTCGCTTCAAGCAATTCACAGTGACCATTGGACCATCGCGGTCCATTTTGCATGGGTTGTTGGGTCAATACGATGCTTGAAGTTATACACCACCCATGAATGACGAGGGAGAGAGAGCATTTTTTTTTTTTTGCAACACGTCATCGACTAATATGATTTGGTGGTTGGAATAATTGATAGACTGCACGTAGTATAGGACATCATGCAAGTATAGAACTATGCAATTATCTTCACAAGCCAGCTCATTCTTCCACTCAGTGCATCCCTTTGGGTCATTCTTCAATCGAAATAGCATTGCTCGGAGTGGCATTGCTAGTAATTGCATGCAACAAAACAAAAGAGCGACAACACTACATAGACATTTGCAAAGCTGAGAGCATAAATCATGTCTCTGCTTGTCTTTGGGCAAAGCGAAATCGTTAAAGAACTGCTTAGTGTATGTGGCGATGGCACCATATGAAAAGATTGAAAAGAGATTTATTGAACCTTGTTTTATCAGAGACTTTAGAGTCGCTTTGTCCTATAGAAAATATCAAGTCAGTCAACGGAACAACTGCACTCAGGTCAAGACATTAAAGGGGACAACACAAGCCCAAGTTACATTATTAGTGGAGTCCCGAGCACGGCCCAATGGCC